>CM060956.1:38067520-38130020 GCA_030765055.1 Mantis religiosa
CTCTCCCCATTTCAATTAGAGCTACTTCATTTGCAGTAGATATTGGCAGCCCTAGAACTTCCTTACAAAACCCCCTGTGTACATAATCTACAACTTCCAGCCCCCACATCTCAATACCATATAGCATTCCTGCATCAACTACCGAATTATATACCCTTTCTAACCATTTCATTTCCATTTCAGGTGTTTTATACAAACACCCTCTTACAGCTGCCATTGCTGCTTTCCCTTTTGCCAGTGCATATTTATTTTTAGCAATAGTTAGAACAAGAGTAGAAAAATAAAGTGCATCATATAAAATTATTTGCAACAGCGCTCAACAGGATTTTCACCAAGGTTATTGTCTTTCGTTGATCATGATAAAATCTGGCCAAAATAATTCCATATGGTCTTATTTATTTGCCCATACGGAACGGAAACAACAGTCAGTTAACAGCGTAAGTCAATTTTTGTCACGGAAAAGGGAATAAACGAGGAGTCACACATTTTCAAATACGTTTAGTGTAGTTTAAACACATAAAACTGAATATTTCGGAAGCAGCTTATGCTACTGAAGATAACAAAAGAAATAAATATTTATTTTGGTGACAGTCCGCCCTAGGCTACCAACATGCTCGCTTGTTTGCTCTAGATACCTCATAAATGCATAGAAAAGATCTTTCAATAGAACCTTAGGTTGGTATGTCACGAGCTGGACGACATCATTTTCCTTTCTGGACTAAATTAGAACGCATTTCATTTAAAAATTGTACATTGGTGAACGGACTGCTTTAGAAAGAACAATAGCCTCAGGTGCAATGAAAGAACTAAAAGATTTTTTCCCCTTTTTTTTTTCACTAAGGAGGAAATACAATGCTGCCAGCTACTGTCAGAGACAAGAAGATTCTTATTTCAAACGAGTGTTAATCAAAGGAAACAGAACTTTTATATACGCTTTGGTCCCTTTAAAAGGATCTACATTTTATATAGCTTTGTTTTTAACGTGTTCTCTATGAAAGCCAACGTTTGCTTTATTTGCCAATCCACAGCAGCGAGTTTATTCTGTCTGAGTGCTTATGTGGTTGTTTTATTTGTAACTATAGTGAAAGCAGTCCCTGAAAATTATTATTTGTTTAAAAGCGGACAGTATTTTGAAAGTCATCAAGAGTATCCTGCAGAGCTTAGCGGATTAAGTTAAATGTGTGCATACCTAGAATTGTGGAAGAACTTTTCCCTTCGTTACCATAGAGATGAATGTGAAAAGGGGTACGTATACAAATATATAATGTATGTATAAACACGCTTAAACTTTCACGAATGATTGCGTATATCTTTAAGTAAAGCCCTCTAAGCTATGTTGATTAAATAAAATATAGTATAGAACTATTAATAGAAAAGGCACGGCCAGACATGTTGACATCCACACAGCTACCTGAATCCTAAACTGTCAACCATACTAAAGCTTCCTAGGAAGCACCGAGGTATTACGAGGGCTGTTCAGTAAAGAATGATCAGGCAAGTTCAGGCATGTTCAGTATCGTCTACCGCTGCAATAGAGGTAACACGCGAGGAACAATATGCGGCTTTCAAATTCTGCTTTCGTCTCAACAAATCTTCAGTTGAGGCCTATACAATGTTACAGGAGGCCTATGGAGAGTCTGTTCTTCCCTACAGCACAGGTAAAAGGTGGTTTAAAATGTTTAAAGAGGGCAGACAGTCAATTTCAAAAGAAGGTGGACCCGGTGCTACAGTTACTGTTCTTACGGAAGAAAACATCAACACTGCTGCTGCCATTGTGAGAGAGGATCGACGAATTACCTTAAGATCACTTTCTGAAATACTGAACATTTCATTGGGTGTCACCCACACGTTGGTGACAGAAACATTACACATGAGACGTGTTTGTGCGCGATGGGTTCCAAGGATGTTGATTCCCGAACAAAAGGACATTTACGTGCAGGTCTGCATGCAGTTAAAGTAGATGTTAGAGGAAAATCCGGAGTTTCTTTCAAACGTAATCACTGCTGGTGAAACTTGGCTACATCATTTTGATCCTGAGAGCAAACAGCAAAGCTCAGTGTGGAAATCTCCTTCATCACCAACCCCCCCCCCCCCAAAAAAAAAGTGGTTGCTTCTGCTGGGAAAGTTATGGTCATCTCATTCTTTGATATTCATGGAAGGATTTATCAGCATATTGTACCTGCACACACATCAGTAGCTGCACAGTACTACAGGGATGTCCTGAAAACATTGCAAGTTCATATCAGGCGCAAAGACCACATTTCCATGAAGCAGGCTGGATGCTGCACCACGATAATGTGCGGCCGCATATTGCCAACGTTGTTGCTGAATATCTTGCAGAAATCAAGGTGAAGTGCATCCCTCACCCTCCCTATAGTCCAGCTTTAGCCCCCATGTGACTTTTTTCTAACTTGAAGAAACGCCTTCGTGAGAGGCATTATCCATCATCAGTAGCAGTGGTGAAGGCTGCGGAGGCGATTTTGAAGGATCTCTCAAAAATGGTTTGCAGCATGTCTTTGAAGACCGGCAGAAACGCTCGGACAAGTGCATCGCATTCAGAGGAGACTATTTTGAGAAGGACCATCAAAACTATGAGGATGAGTAAGGGTACGTTGTCAAAAAAAAATTGTTTTCATTGTTTATTGAACAGCCCTCGTATTATGGAAACATGAAGCTTTTGCTATGCAGAAATATTCGCCCCCAGTCACCCTCTCTTTGGAGCGTGAAGACGAATGTCCGAAAATATTCATATTCAACTTATTGAACGTATTCAACTTATACCTTGTAGAGGGAAGTTACTGTTATTGAGGTTGAGGATGGAAGCATTGAATAATAATCAGAACAGGAAACCTCAAAGAATTTTAGATAAATTAATCAGAACTAAATGCCTTATGCAATGAGACGAGAACTTTATTTCACGTGTTTGATAATGATAAATAAAGAATCTGTAATTGCAAAGGAATCTGTTGACATTTACAATAAGTGGTTGAAAGTATAATACAATTAAGATCATAACAAAATGCTCTGAAGTTAAACAAATAAATATTATCTTAGAGGTAACTATTGTCACGGCAACAGGCATAAAAGTTTCGTCACAAATAAGAAAACAAGTCGGCGGATAAAGTTTCATGGTAATAATGAGCCTTGCTAAGCAGTTAATGATAGCTGGGCTATTGTAAACAAGCGCCGGCAAGCAGAGATAACTGAGGTAAAGGACTTGCCGGCATAGATTAAGTTACGCTTCTGGAATGTGATAGAATATTTGGTTCCTTTATTCTTCCGGAAATTTCTGGACTGATAGAGATTGTTAGGGTTCTGGTTTAAGTTAGAACAATGTAGAATTACGAATTAGGTATTTAAGGACGTGACGGCTAGCAAAGTTAGTTGTAAACAGAAAACATCTGAGAGTGTTGTTGAAAATACAGCTGTATAACAAGAGTGTTGTTGTAAGGAGAGTTAATAAAATCAGCTGTCACAGTTTCTTATCGTCATCGACCTTGGAAGATTGTGTCACTATGTGATGTAATGTTGTTACGTGAGAATTCAACAGTGTACCTCCACGGAATGTCGGCAATTTGGACATTTAATTCTACGAACCTACAAAGTCACACTATTATTACAATTCATATTTTTAATGAAACTCAATTAATTGTGTGTTCGTTGAACTCCCTTCAGCTCTTCCATTCATCAAAACCATATCCGTCATTTCGGTGTTCGTATAGCGCTCCATATTGCTTGGATTTGCTATCTAAGTACGCGCAAAGTCCTCCCTGTTAGGACGGAATGTGTAGTTTTACACTGAAGAGCAACCTTCAACTGTCCGAGTTATTAGTCGACTTTATCACAAATAACTGCGCTTTGCCTCATTGCCTGAAAGGTAGGCTAGGGTCACTGATAAAGAGCAATAAGTAATGTGGATCGATTCCCCTCCGTGTGGTTTGGATTTAAAATGAAATGAAATGTGTAGTGTTTAACGCCCGCTTTTACTACATATGGCACCGCAGGCGGTGACACTGATGATGCATGAGATGAAGATGGAGCACCGGTGGAATGAGATGGCGGGGGAAACCGGAGGTCCCGGAGAAAACCCACCCCAGCGCCGTGTTGTCCATCACAAATCATACTTTGCGGTCGCCTGGGATCGAACCCGGGCCGCCTTGGTGAGAGCCAAGCGGTCTAACTACTGAGCCACGGCGCGGCCTGGTTTGGATTTATATCACACGATGCAGTGACATATCTGAAGAAGGATTCGCCCGTCGTGAGGTCTATGCCCCACACGCGCAAAAATTTCGCGCTCCCTCGGTGTGGCGATGCTTGTAGAAGCCAAAGCTTACCTTGATGTGGAAGTGATGAACGTTTCGTCTAAAAGCCGTGAAGATGAAGTTCTCGAAGATTTCTATAAATCCTCTCTCTCCGGCAGCTGCGGCGAGCGATGAGATGTGAAACTTCTCAGGCGTGGTATCGATACAAAAGGGATTTCACTTTTAGGCAACTATGGAATAAAATAATTAATACCTTTTTACTTTACTTGGAATTATATTTCTCGACATCAGTTTCTTCTTTAAATGCGACTTTTTCCACTGATGTATACAGCCCTTTACTATATTTTAATTTTCTCCTTTTATTTATAAATGATGCAACGGTTTATTTTTACTTAAATTATTAATGTAGCGTCGCGTCTTCGATGTATATTTTAAACGTTTACTTAACGTTCATAAAAGATGAACTCCAATAACTTCTCGTAGTTACAAGAAGTCTTTTTACCGAAAACACGTCTATCCTCTTCGAGAGTTAAAGCCAGAAGAAAAAATTTAAAAATAAAATCATCGGTTCTTTTTTCTGTTTTTGTTGCTAAGCCACCGCAATACTTAATTCTGATTGGTGCTACGTCACAATTTGGGATTTCAATAAACCTAAGCATTTGTTGTATCATCTATATGGCCTGCTTGGTTATTAACTTAAGTTGAATTACAGATGGCCAAGTTTACTTAATATGTCCATATATGCAATATCAGCTTCAAATGTTGGTTCCTGCGCTGGCTAATTACAAAATCATGTAATATCAAATGCTCATAAAGTTATACCTAACAGAACTTCGAAGATGCGGTGCATAAATTCGGACTAGTTAAGTTATAAACTAGTCAACGGCTATAATCGTTCGGTATCTTTTTAAACAACCTGTATACTATCTGACAACATATATATTTTCATATAAAACCCTAGTATTTCTAACATGTGAACAAATCCTTCAACTTGAGAACTTAATCCCTATAATCCCGCTTCAAAATGTCTACAAAACAGAAGAGAATTGCCAGGAAAACAGCTGAAGGGAGAAGGATCTCCAACAGAGGCTTTCAGCTTGATAAAGCTATTTTGGTAAGTGGTAGAGCGCTGAAGATGAAGTCCTTCGTGGTAAGGAAAAACTCTTTTCTCCTTGT
This sequence comes from Mantis religiosa, assembly GCA_030765055.1. Taxonomy (NCBI): domain Eukaryota; kingdom Metazoa; phylum Arthropoda; class Insecta; order Mantodea; family Mantidae; genus Mantis; species Mantis religiosa. The sequence goes on from CM060956.1 coordinate 38,072,959, forward strand.
GCACTAAATCTCTTTCTTCCACCGTGAACAATGCCGCACGTCCTGGCTCTCCAACACATAAAACCGTCTACCAATTAATGACGTATATAGAAGAAATTGAACGATCCGCTGCTATCCTTCTTTCCTCAATTTTACACGTTGGATTAAACATTAAGGAAAATTACGTGAAACAGGGAGCAGCAGTGACCAATAAGAAGCTACAGTAAGATTTCCATATTCCACTCAGGCTTGATTACGTGTCTCTATTTATGGCTTGAAACAAGTCCTTAAAGACAAACATGAATTGATAATAACCTAAAGGAAACCCACTCTGATATTAATGTAATATACTCAGCGACGATCCGGACTACTTCAGTGACTACCCTGCAACACTGAAATCCACTATCATAATGTTTAGTTGAAAGTTTCTTAGCAACAAAGCATAGAAATAACATCTAATATATTTCTATCACGGAATAATTCACACAGAGTATTATTTTCGATATTTTTGCCAACGTCAGCAATGCCATTGGTCCTTGGCTAATTAATCCTTAAAATCCTTTGTTGTCACTATTATAATAATCATTAACATTGGAATTCTTATTTGTCGTCATATACAGGTTGCTTCAAAGCGACACCGAACCATTGTGTATAACTTAACTAATCCGAATTTCGGTATCGTAGCTTCGAAACTCTGATAGCTATAATTTTGTGTAGCATTAAATATTACGTGATTTTGTGATTAGGCAGCGCAGGAACCACTGGTGGGCGAACCTCAAAAGTTGCTATTGGGATGCACCGGTCACGAAAACAAAAACATTACTCCTTGCTCTTTATCAGTGACTCTAGCCTACCTTTCAGGTAATGGGGCAAAGGACAGTTATTTGTGTAAAAGTGGCGTATCCACTTCCATCAGTCTTGACGTTGTTGTCGAGGGGGGGCTTTTTAGGAAACCAGGTATTGCCCTATGGAAAGAGCTCCGGAGTTATCCATCGCTCCCGAGTAGAAGGAGGCCAGAGCCTTCGGCCTTTTGGGTAGATCCTCTGCGCATCAAAGTTTTATGTGGGGCCTATGTGCCAAAAATAGGGTCCGGAGTATAGCTGAAAATGCCAAAGTGGGAACGCATATCGATAAAAATTCGCATCACAGAGATGTTTACCTGAGCTTATCGCACACACACGGCCACTCCAGTGTGTATACTATGTTCATATATAATCATGTCTTCTGCACAGCAATGTGTCATACATCGACAGGCACGAGAAAACATATCATATAGACACACGCAGCTTCCAATCGCTCTATTTGTGTTTCGTAGCTTACTGTACATCAACTTACTAATATTTCACACTTCTGATGGACCAGATAAGACTCGATAAGAAACGATGGCGGCGTTGGTCACCTAATGGTCAATACGCCTCAATGCTTTGTCGACTTATATGTAAGGAGTGCCGTCCCACCTCAACCAGAGCTGACGAAGGATGTCCAGCAAGTGTCCCATGCGGCGGCACTTTCCAAACGGCAATTTCGGAGCGTTGCAGTTTTACTTCGTAGCAGATTTTTGGTGCACATGGTTTATATACAACAGGCATTAAACTACCAAATTTCCAGGATGATGATATGTATAAGGACGCTCAACTGCAGAGGTTATCAGCGCCATTTAAAGAATTAGTCATGGCAAGAACCAGATATAAATTTTTCTAAAACTATAAAAGTGTAAAAGAAAAAACTTACCAAAAATAAATGCACATAACAAACGACAAAAGCAAAAAGAAATATAAATCTAAACTGCCAACAATTCTCTTCACTAAATCCTAAAATCGAACCTAGAAAAGAATCTAAACTCCTTCTGCACTACTTTGTTATCATCCGCTAGCATTTCTGCAAAGTTGGCCGGCAGCTGCAGAGACGTCCTAAGGTGTGCTAGGCTAAAACACTCTAGCAGCACGTGTCGGACAGATAACGCTTCGTTGCAAAATGGACACAGTGGAGTAGGCTCCCTTTTAAAAAGAAAACTATGAGTAAAAAGCAGTGTCCAATACGCAACCGAGCCAAACTCACCTCCTTGCGACGAGATGAACGGCAGTTGGTAACCCAGGGAATCGGAAGTTCTTTGACAAATCTAAGTTTATTATTGCGAAGAGCGGACCACTCTTCCTGCCAGCAGGTTTGCACAGCTCTCCGCAATACGGCCCTAAAATCTTCCGATGTCACAGACGGTACTCGAACCCTGGGCTTCATGGTAGCCGTCTTGGCTGCTGAATGTGCCATTTCATTCCCCCGTAAGCCTACGTGACCAGGGATCCATGCACACACCACGCTAATGCCAGAAGCGTGTAAAACGTAGAAGGCATCCTGAATACGCTGCACAGTAGGGTGGTAGTAGTACAGCTGCCGTAGACTTTGAAGTGCACTAAGGGAATCACTCAGGATTAAGTAACTTTCGTCGACGTACGTGTAAATTGGCCCGGTATATTGCATAAAGCTCTGCAGTAAAATTGGAAGTGCTAGTGTAGAATCCGATTGTATTCGGTTCGTTTCCACACACGTAAGCACAACCATAACCATTTGAGCTCTTGGAGCCATAAATTATAAAATGGTCCACATATCGTGATAAAAATTCTATAATTTCCAGGTGCATAGCGGTGTGAGTATAGTGATAGTTCTCTTGTTAGTTCCAATTTAACTAAAATTGTCTGTTACTGGTCATAATTTGTACATGGTTACATATTTTACTCGATTCTGCAATGCTTCGAAGTCCATTTTTCACTTCGGTGCGATGTGGTGGCTCCCGTCTTATGTCACAGACAACTGCCTGACTAAACTCATGGTTGTGTTTGCATATCGACGTAGGCACACTTTTGTATTGCCTTATATAGTACACCACGATTGGGCTCAAACTTATATCCTAAATCGTGCAAAACCCACTTATTTTGCAAAATATATATCGAAGGAAAATATGCTCCCTTAGGTTTAAACAGTTCTATTGTTTCTTTTTATATTTGAAGGTTAGGATCCCGTGATGAAATTCCGATAAAGGTAATTTTTATATCAAATCTTGTGCTGAGATTAAAAGTACTGCAATACGCAGTCGCTATATACGGATGGTCTGAGACATCTTCTCCCCTCCATCCAATATATCGACGGGCCCAAATGACCTTGTTGTCGACGGGCCCTAAAACACCACACACTCACTCACTCCAATATATCGTAGGAATTATTTTAAGGGTATGTACGACTGAAATTTTCAAATTCTGAACTAATAATGCTAGCTTTTTCAAATTTACACCATAGGTGTAGTATAATGTAAACATGTTATAACCTAAATTTAAACCATTTTTCTCCAGCAGTTTAGAAATTATGATAAATGTTGTATGTTTTTTGTTACGTCACTAAAAAAGTCCCTTGCGACAAAATATTTTGAATTTTGGTCTAATATTTTAACCCTATGTTCATGATACACATACTTTTTGAAATTGCTCTGGGTTTTTCTGTGTCTCCTTTAGCTTAAGTCTCAAAAATTTTTTAATTTACAAATATTCTTTTTTGTCTAAAAAACTGTAAGTTTTGTGTTTGAAAATTAAAAATATATGCTTATATACATTTCACAATAAAACCTAGGGCAATTTCCATTCCTCATGATATTCTAAACCTGTGTAGGAAATTTCATGAATGTAGTACAAAAACTGCATCGCAAGGAGCATTTTACAGGAAGAAAAATGCTGAAAATATGAACATTGAGAAAACAGCGATTAAAGATTTGATTGCATAGCTCACATTAAAATACACCAGGCTGATAGGTTGGACCCTCAGATTTCTTTTTCCTCTGCTCTGTTGCTGCTTTTTCCACCTTTATCTTCTTTAGATGTTGCTTTTCTTCTGCACAACTTTGCTTCTTGCTTTGCAAGATACGAGTCTGATCTCACTGCACTGAAGTTTTCCTTGCTGAGTCTACTACACTTTCACCTCTGATATTTTGCTGCAGCTCCAATGAATTAAGACTACCCATGTTAAACCCACTGATGCTTTTAATAACAGCAAGATCCAATTTTTGTTTTGATATGAAAACTTCCTTTGGGCACTTATTCCATATGACATGATGCAAAGATTCATTGGCATTCTGTGTTTTTCCTGTTTTGCACCTCTCTAGTAATGTTGTAGAAGCCAGTCTCTGATATATTGGCAACATTTTAGGAACTATTTCGTCTGAAAGCCTTATTTTTCTTTTCTTGAATTGAAAATTTAAGAACGGAAAACAGACAAAGAATGTGGATGTAGGCAAAAGAGGGCGTGACTCTGACAGAGTTTAAAGGCCACCGACATTTAAATAAGCATTTAAAAATGGCGTACGGAGGCAAATTATGCATTTTTCACATTCGGGAATGTCTAAATTATTTTATAGAATTAAAATAAAAAAGTCGTTATTTTCACGATTTTCATGAAATTTCAGCTTCAAAGTGTTATTTAGTGAAGCAGGCTGTAAGGGAAGAAAGGAATTTCTTTCGTTACATTGATTTTAAATATTGAAAACGTTATCACAGTCTGACCTTCCCTTGCGCTGGGGGGAGGAAAAGAATAGTGTATTACAAATTTATCTAAGTTTGCTTCTCCTCGTCTTCCATCCTTCCTGACTTCGTGTAATTTGTTGACAGAGCCAACAGAAGTAGTGTACGCAGTCCGCCATATTACATCGATTATCGATAGCTAGAGAGAAGAGTTAGACACGGAGAGAGTGAGAGAAAGAGCGGGCATGTGTATTGATCTCGTTATGTAACTTTCTCTTTGCTTCATGACTGTAAGGAGCCATACAGAAACATTAATTCAGAGATGAGCGAATTAACTTCTAATACAAGCTTAAAGGGATTGTTGTTCTGTTTTCAGAACCTGCATTAAGGCAGGGTCGTCTAGACAACGGACAGGGGGAAGCCCGAAAGGTCCCTGGCAGCTATAATCAAAACAGTGAATATACCACATTGTTGCTTTATCTTATACCAGGTCAGTTACATGTGACGTATTACAACCGGGTGATTTAACACCGTTGCGGAGAGAAGGAAGGGTTCAAATTGAGTCTTAACAACCACTTGGCTACCACACGTCACATACGCTTCCCCTTACCCGTTAGTCCTCAAGCTACAGCTTCACCAATTTCACTCCCTACATCTAGCTGGGAGTCATGCGGTGTTATTGTATTGCATTTCCCCTATGTGTGTGTGACGAGCACTAAACTAATCAATCTCTAATAAATACTATTCGCGCTAAGACAAAAATACAGATTTTGCAAAAACTGATCCATGAGGTAGGAGAGGGTAATGTATTTAACATAACCGTAAAAACCCATATCTTTAACTCAAGTAGTTTTCCTAATACAAATAAATAAAGTAGATAGCATTATATTTTATCAATGCATTTTGACGTAAGCACTCTAATGAATATCATTATTGGTTGGCATGTATGCGTGTACGTATATTTGAAATTACTCAGAACTGAAATGTAAACCTTTGACATGACGTAATAAAAGAGATATATACTTTGAATAAGCCAAGGTGTTTGAGGAAACAATACACGTCTTGCTGGTCCGGCAGGACGTGTCTGGTCACATTATATCTTTGTTTATGAATGTTTCGTAATCTCTATTTACTCTATAGTGTTCAAAGCAGTACTTCAGTTGTTATACTCTTCCATGAAAAAGTATATCAGCTGGATCAATGAGACACAATCTACCGTCCCCCTTACTACTGCCAGAACAATCTAATTGAGTTAATGTGGGCTCAAATTATATTGCAAATATAAATAATATTTTTAAACTAACTGACGTTGAACGACTTATTCACGAAGAAATTGAGAAGGAACACAACAAGACTTGGAAAACTGCTTGAGACGTCAGATAAACTACAAGAAGACGACTTTTGGAAAGAAATAGCACGTAACGATATTTTGGAACCTATCGTCATAAATTTGCAGTAATGACGAATTATCTCTTAACGTAAGTAGCATTCACAGCTATACGGATGCACCGCTAGTACTTTCATTGCATTAGAAAAATAAGTAATTTTAAAATAAATATTTAAACCATTTGCGTAATATACGAATTTCCACGTTGTAATTGTGATTTCAACAACGGCATTATTATAAAACTTTGGGAAATTTAGTTTGCGTTCATGCCAAGAACACTCGCAAGTGTGCGAGAGAGAGGGAAATATTAAAAGAGTGGGGATAACGAGGTGGTAACGCTGACGGATCTAGCGCATCTGATTCGCTACAAGCGAGAACTCTTCCCATTTGAAACACATAATAGTATCCCGTTGGCTGTCAGGTTCTCATAACGTTCTTCTTGGCCACATGTCACGCATGCCTTCCTATTGTTGTAAAAACTGAGTTAAATTGTTGACAACATGAGAATATAATTTATTTAATGACCTGAAATAACACTAACAGTTTTCAAACTTAAAGTAGTGTAAGTGGGAAGCTTCATTTCTTTGCAAATATACTCATTTTGATGCTCATTTAAAGAAAGTAAAGAAAAAACAAACTATCTTTTCCACCTTTCATAGACTGGTCATTTAAAGAGCCAACAAACATAAAGATTACAACAGTAACAAAACACTTCATTTTAGCTGTCTACAATGTCCTCAGAATCAACTATATAATTACACAACTACAACGCGCTCTGGTGGCAGCATAGAGAGGTTCAGTACTACCCGACAGCTTCCATTACAATTCCTCGACAGCCTACCCACATAAGCTATAGGTCACGCGTTTGTTCTTGAGGAATGAACATTTTATATGAAAGGTTGGGTGCGTGTCACTCTCGCCTTCTGCGGGAACGCTGGTATCGAGAGAGAGGCACAGTCTGTAGTGAGATGTGCATATACATACATGCATCTAAACTTCTTCTTGGCTTCTTCCTTCACATGCTCATAAGTATTAGTAAAAATTTCACGACTTTGACTATGAAGAGCTTTTCCTTTTATTTTTGACACTGTAGAAGCTATTGCCACCTTTGTAAATAACACGTAACCAAGTAACCATAATCTTTGCAAAAGTTAAAGGCATATTGGAGTCGGGCCGTACTGCAGATTCCAGCCAGTCGTAAGCTTGCCCCGCCTAGCAGCGCTGCCGAATGTGGTACACGCATCTCCCGTGCCTGAACTGAGAACATTATATTATTTAATTACGCTCGGATAAATGTTTGAAAAATGGCTGATGCCAATCTTATAATAAGAAAGAATGCTATTTTCTGATCATGACCGTACCAAAATCATGTCTCCACGATACTTTGAACACGAGCGATGCACGTTTTATATTTTACATGGTTATGATCATTGGGACAATGATCTCTTACTACAGCTGTGTTTCAAAAATATTTCAGCCTATGTTCCGGTATAGATGAAATTCAGTCTTTGTGCCCATCCCTTTATCTCTCTGTTCTATTTAAGGAAGAGGCAGTCAAAGGGTAGGCAAAGGCCTCACCTCATACTTTCAGGAGATAATGGTTCGATTCTCATTTAACCCGCTACATCCTTGAGTGGCTTCGTGATTTTCCAATTTGCGAGGCAAATGGATGAGGATTATTTATTGCCACAAATTTTCTTTCCTCACATTTTATGTTTTAAGATAGCAATTCCATATTAGCTGGACAGTGGTGTGCGGCGTATGCGATGGATGTGCTTTGAAGACAAAAAATATTTATTTGTCATTGATGCTTTGAACCTATTTGACCTTGAGGATAGGGGGTGATATCAGAAGGACATTCTTTCTGGTTATCCTGATATCGATACCTCCTGGCTGTACCTGCCTCTGTAGATAGGGTTGTTTTCTAAAGGTGGGTCCATCTAGAATGTTATACACCTACTTGCACATAAAATTAATAAACTTTTACTTTAGAATAACGCTATAAAAATAAAACGAGGAAAATATTTTATTCCTTCTTTAAAATGTACTCTCCAAATTCATTTGCAGTTTAGCCAACTTATTGCATTCTTTAATGATTAAGGTCCCTTTCCTAATTAGGACTCACTGCCAAAATTAGAACAGAAGTAACCATGACCTTATAAACATGACACACACACACACACACACACACACACACACACACACACACACATGCAGTAGAGATCCTCTACTTCCTATAACTAAGAGTTAAATTAAAAATTGGAATTGTCTCAGATCAATTTTAAATTATCAGTTTCCAGTAGCCTTTGAGAAAACTCAGAATGGATGAGACTACCCTGCGTACTTTGTTTCAATAAGATATCATAAAGGTTCAGATCACTTATAGCAAGATACCATAATTCAATTTAATGGATAGTTACTGGGCAAACATATGCCAAAACCAGTCTTCCTCGAAACACAGAACGCCTGCAGCGAGCATGGGTAGGCCACCCATTGTACTCCTGGGTATCTTTTAGTCTACCTGCACACGCGAGCTCATCTTGATTAGTCACACCTAGCATAATTCATTGGTATCTCTCTTTCGTGACCTTAGCGTGGCTTACGCAGTACATCACTTATTCATTAGGTTCCATACCGTTTACTATGTCTGACTTGTGACGGTCACTGATCACTGGTCAGGGTCATTGCTTTCATTAAACGGAACTGAACTCATAGGCAGTTCAACAAACACTACAATCACATCAATGAGAGAAGCATGTTGCATAATGCGGAAAAATTTCACTCTGGTTAATCAGTACTGAGTGATATGCTAGTGATATTAATCAAAGTTTTTTTTTTTTTTTTTTTTTTTTTTAACTCTGTGCTCACTACTTAGATGAGCTGTTTTATAATACCCACCAACCCGATGTTTCATTTTTAACAAAGTAAAACGCCTAATTGAGTGACCTGTAAGAGGGATCACGTAATTATTAGGCGTTTTTGCATAGGTGGTATGAGAGTGAAATGTGTCATATGCTTCCCTTTCAGTGAAGAGATTTGAAAAATTTTAATCGTATTAAAGCGTTGATACGACTGTAAGATGTTGGTAAACTACAACGTTGTACGAAATAGTCTAGAAATAGTAAAGTTTTGGATACGTAGAGTGAGGCTATAAAAGTCAACGTCATAGCCGGGATTTGAACCACGGATCTCCCGGTCACCGTCCGGTTACTCTTAAGCATTAAGCTGCCATGGCAAAGTGCCAGTATGACGGAGACCGGGAAATCCGTGGTTCAAAGCTCGGCCATGCCACTGAATTGTTGTGACTGCAAACGTTGTCCTAGACACGGCTAGTTTCTTAATTTCTATTAATTACCTAACTGGACTAAAAAGTCCGGGCCTTAAAGTACTCACAACATAGTAAGTCGTCATTAAGGTAGTTGTCTCATAGATAGAGTCAACATGAACAATTCAATGCCATGGCCGGGATTTGAACCACGGATCTCCTGGTTTCCGTCCAGTCGCTCTTAACCTTTGAGCTACCATGGCCAACGTGCCATCCTGACATTAAATTCTCCAGTTGACTCATATATTTCCCCGTTAGACCACTAGGGGCTCTCGCATTCGAGATACACCGTTTGTGGCGACTTACTATCGTAAGTACTTAAGTCCCAGGCTTCATCATTTAGCTCTTATTATTTTAGTTAATTGATGGAAGTTAATCATTTCTCTACACTAGCCGTATATAGGCTAAGGAAATATATGAGTCAACTGGAGAATTTAATGTCAGGACCGCACGTTGGCCATGGTAGCTCAAAGGTTAAGAGCGACTGGATGGAAACCAGGAGATCCGTGGTTCAAATCCCGGCCATGGCATTGAATTTTTCATGTTGACTATATCTATCAAACACCTTAGCCTATATACGGCTAGTGTAAAGAAATGATTAATTTCCATCAATTAACTAAAATATTTGTCTCATGTATATGGGTCGCGCCGTGGCTGAGAGATTAGAGCGGTCGACTGTCGCCAAAGCGGCCAAGGTTCGATCCAAGACGACCGTAAAGTGAAATTTGTGGTGAACAACACGGAGCTGGGGTGAGTTTTCTCCGGTATCTCCGGGTTCCCACCGATGCTCTCATGTATAACCAGTGTTACCACCCGTGGTGCCGCATGTTAAACACTACAGATGTCATTTCCTTTCTTATGTCTTTATGAGAATTGAGAATTTCTAGTACTTTACTGGGAGAAATACGAGTCAGTTGGAGAATTTAACACCGTACTGGCACGTTGCCATGGTAGCTCAATGGTTAAGAGCAACGGCAAGGAAACCGAGAGATGCGTGGTGTAAATCCCGGTTGAATATATCTATCCAAACCTATCCTACACAAAGCTGGTGTGAATTAATTTATATAGTCATGTATTTGCCTCTCTAAGGCAGGAGCTGTACCATTGATTTATATAATATATAATGGGCATGAGCTATATACATAATTGGTCAAAAAGAGAAAAGATAAAAATATAAAACCATGTTTTCCATGGGATGCAATCCAAGTTTCCAGTTGATCACCAGTAAGTAACTCGCTTTAACGAGTTCAGCGAAAGTCAAGTATTCGATATTTACTTCAGAAAATGCTGCTCTCACAGATACGTGCGTGAACGTTCTTCCTAAAATGCTTTATTTATATTCAGAATATCTCGAAATATACATTTCTCGTGAAATTTCAACTCTGATTTTTCTATTACATTTGTACACTTCGAAAAAGCATTTGATTTTATAAATAGAAGTAGCTTATGGAACATAATGGACAAAAGGGGATATCCCCTTCACATAGCGCAAATAATTGAAAGATTACGTAGAGACACAAAAATTATCATAAATACATACACGATGAAAACAGAAGAAATAAAAGTAAATCAAGTAGTAAGACAGGGATGTAGCCTTTCTCCCACACTATTTAATATATACTTGGACGATTTGATAAGAACTTGGAAGAAACAAATGAACAAAGGAACACAACTGAATAGAAATAAAAACTTATATGTGATACTCTATGCTGATGATGTAGCAATAATACAACAAAATTAAGAAAGCCTACAACGTTCCATGTATTAAATGTATTTACTGTGAAAAGAATACAATCTAAATATATCCACAAAAAGCGAAGATAATGGCGCATCAAGGAAAATATCCTGTAATATCAAAAACGGGCATTGAAAATAAATGACTAGAGCAGCTCTCGAATGTCAGCTGTTTGGACTGTGATGTAAGCTTTGACTTAGACAAAGACATAGAAAACAAATTTCAGCAGATGTTTTTTATATAATTTTTTATTGATCGATCAGCAGTACAGTGCTTTACAGATCAGAGTGAAAAGAAGGTAACAGTACAATAAGAACAATAACACTCAGGGATAGGCTAGCAGGCCGCCCCCTTACTACATTAAGTTAGAACTCCAATAATACTCTCTGAGAAATTATGTCAATATTGAAGATGTAAGATATATATCAAGCACTAGAATCACTCCAGTCAGATGTATCACTTAGAAGCAGGACCTGTGGTAGTCTCCTCTTCAAGCGTGAGGGCTGGTGCGTGCGGACGCCGATGTTATAATGCCACAGCTCCTGAAACTTCTTGCAGCGAGGAAAATAAACGACGGGCGATCCTGCGAATGTAGTCGTGAGGAGGTAACAGTCCTAGTTCGTGATGGAGCTGCTGATTACGGATGAACCATGGAGCGTTGGTAGCGATGCGCATGAAGCGATTCTGTATGACCTGAAGACGACGCAGATGACATTTGTGTGCGGCCCCCACACTTGGCAGGCATATGTAATAAGCGGACGAACGAGTGATTTGTAGAGTAACAATGAAGACTGTAGGCCGAGGCTGGAACGGCGATGCAACAGAGGCGAGAGTTTTGAAAGTCATCCGGAGGCCAGTGATATAAGACGATCGATATGAGCACGCCAGGTCAGTCGAGTGTCCAAAAGCACTTCAAGGTATTTAACGGGAGTTGTAGTGGGGAGCCAAGGGACATTGTTCCTGTAGAGATGCAACGGAGTAAGCGGAGTGAAGATTTTAGCTTCGGTTTTCTGAGGGTTCAAAGAGATCCGCCAATTGCTGAACCAACGAGTTAGGCGATCTAAAGAGAGCTGTACTACTTTTTGTGCCTGCTGGAGATTAACATGAGAATAATATAGAACTGTGTCATCAGCGTAAAGAGCTAAAGAAGTCGGAGCTAAGTCAAGAATATCAGAAATGTATATATTAAATAGAGTCGGAGCCAAGATAGAACCCCGTGGGACACCTGTGGTAATATTACGTGGGGATGAAATTCAGCACATGTGTAGAACTGTAGCAAGGACATTGAACAACAAAGCAAGGAACGAAACAAAGTTAAAATTTTATAAAACGATGGCAGTCCCAGTGCTCATGTATGGATGTGAGTCTTGGATATTAAAAGAAACAGATAAAATAAGATACAGGTAGCTTCTTAAAGAATTTAGTAGACGAGATTTAATAAAAAATGAAAACGTTCGAGAGGAACTAGGCATACATATATCTATATATATAAATTAGAGGAAAAAATAGAAGAAAATATACAGAAATGTAAAGGAAAGGTAGAGTCAGATTGAAAAATTCAATGTCATAACCGGGATTTGAACCACGGATCTTCTGGTCTCCGTCCAGCCGCTCTGACTATTGAGCTGCTATGGCCAATTCGCCGACATGACATTAAATTCTCCAACTGACTCGTGTTTTTCCCGGTAAACCACTTAGGAGTTCTCACAACACATGAGACTACCTTAATGGCGACTTACAACCTGTAAGCGAGAACAAGTCATCCGGACGGTGGACAGAGCGCCACGGTACCTATCCGCTGAGCGGATTTACCCGTGTGGTCTTACAGAATTTGTCCTTTCTCAAACTTTGATGTTTTTGTATGACGATGGACCGACCTCGGCAAATGCTCCTGACAGCGAGATGAGCGTCCAGAGAGGAAGCCAGTGCCCGATGCCTCCACGCCAAAAACGGCCTGCTTGCAGGGTCCGTCCAGTGTGGCGAGGCCAGAAGCGAGAAGTCGGGTGGTGAATGGGGAAACATTTAGGTTCTAGTCGTGATCTGGTCACACGGGACGGACTCGACTGGCGGAGGTCAGCCAACAAGTCAAATCCGGCCCCAGTATGGCCGGAACAGACGGAGTTTGGCAGTGAAGGGTAGAGAGGCTGAACTCACCACCCAAGGGCGTCCTTGGGGAGGCAATAGCTCTTTCTCCTTGGTGCATGGTGGTCATATTGACCTAGTGTATTAACTAGTTGGTTGGTGTGAGGTGTGAATCTGGCATACGATGTGCGCACAACGGCCTCAACGTAAAGTATGCCAGAATGGGTGTGTAGGATGTGTGATGGAAACGTACGTTCGGTATCGTAGATCATCCTGAGTGCCCTGTTATACACGACTTGCAGTCTGCGGATGGTGGTACGAGCCACCGAGTCCCAGACCTCGCATCCATACAGGATCAGTGGCGGGATGATCGCACGATACACCCGTAGTTTGAGGCGAGTGGTCATGGTTGACCGGAATATGGGGTACAACTGCCTGAGCGCAGCGTGGCCGAGGTTGATCTTTTCACGGACATGTGGGGTGAAGGTGAGGCCGCGGTGCAGTCGGACACCCAGGTATTTGGCGGATCGAACCCAAGGGATCCTTCTCAGCCTCAGCCGCAGGTCTCCTTCCAGGCGCAGTAACCTGTAAGTACTTTAAGGCCCGGGCTTTAAAGTTAAAGTCATGTCCGCACATTGGCCATAGCAGCTCTATGGTTAGAGTGGCTGGATGGAGACCAGAAGATCCGTGGTTCAAATCCCGGCTATGGCACTGAATTTTTCAATCTGACTCTACCTTACCATACTTTAGCCTACACACGGCCAGTGTGAAAGAACAATTAATTTCCAGAACTGTAACGAACATATGAATAGAATGGATGAAGAAAGAGTACCGGTTTTAATAAGAAGGCATAATCCTCGTGGAAGAAGAAATGTAGGACGCCTTAGTGGAAAATGAATAGTTAATAGAATACGAAGACGGAGAAGGCAGAAAGGTCTAATCCCTGAAGTGAATAAGAAGATTCTTTATTAGAATGCAACTTTTCCTCTTATTGGTTATAGGAGATGGTAGAGGAAGTGAAACTTACAAGTAACGTTCAATGAAAACAATCGCTTGAACTATAAGAAACTCCACTCTAGGTTCCCGTGACACAATTTACGTCCTCCAACGTTAAGTCATATCGGACGATGAATGAAATGGGTGAAATGATACTCAAACGCCTCCGGGGTCCATGGAGCTCAAAAGCTACCCGACATTCGTCTTTAAGGATGAGGGAAAACCCAAGAAAAACCTTATCCAGGTAACTCGCCGTAACCGAGATTCGAACTCGGGACCTCTTAAACGTTAGGCAGACACGCTACCATCTACGCTACCGAGGTGGGCAACAGTGTCACTGCAAAAGTATCGAAATATTACCATTTACATTCACGTAGAAGAAGGTCCATTTTTCCTGCTGTAAATACATATAAACTTAATTTTTAATTCACTAGTGATTATATCTTTAGACGAATTACTGTTTCTGAAAGCACAGACAAGAAACACCTCCTAAACTGGATAAAATGTTTTACTACGGGAGCATTTACCTCCATTAGAGACGTATCATCTTTCCTGTTTCTGTAACCTTGACATAAGCACAGTAATGGGCTTCAAAAGAACAAACATTTTCCTTTAATGTAACCAAAGTGTACCTCGAGGAAAATTTACATAACACTGAATAGTGTATGTAAAATCTCCTCCCAGTATCATTAAAGGAACTAAGCGGTGCAGCCGTTATGGCTGAAAGAGCCACAATATTAGTGCTAAGATATCTTCTTAAATGGGCTGCCTTATTTAGTATACAGCTCGCTAACATGCCAGAGGCACGAAGCAGAATGAGTTTTAGCAGTGCGCTATTCAACCTTCGCGTGGTTTTGTTCCTCTATTTTCTTGTCAGTTTCCTACTTTATCATAACTCCAGCCGTCTTCACTTTCACATGCACTTGTTATTTACTCGATCGTCGTATCTTCTCCTCAAATCTCCTATTGTTCTCTCTGTATTTGTTTCTATTGCCTAGAACGTTTCTAAATAAGAAAATCAGAGCTGGAGTTTTACGCGCATTTCCTTGCTGGATATTTAAAGAGGCATAGTATGTACTTGGGACCTTACAAGTGGACTACATACACAAAGAGGTCATTTATTTGTAGCTGCGTGTTCTACAAATGCTGCATTATAGGTTAGAGGTTGTGCAACACACACTTAGACCTCCAGAAATGTATTGCAGCTATACTTCCCAAGAAGAATGCGGCGAAGAAACCACAAGAATCTGCAGGCTATAAACATACACACTACAGGGACTCGTGTAAGTCCCTAATAATTCCAGATACGAAGTCCCTGCCGCTGCTGCAAGTGCCTGTAGAAGGCAATGTGCGACCAAGTAGCTCTCTATCGTCCACGGGCAAGTACACTTTCCTTGAGCAAGTATCGGCACAATTTGCCCAACATTGTCATTCAGCACAAAACTTAGTATATCAGTAGTAAAGGGAATTAATGATAAATTATGGAAAGCAAATGTGGTGGACCAGAACTCGTCCATCACTAGGAAAAACCATGAATTATCCAAGCCGGTTGATATATATTGTGACTTTGTGGGTTCGTGAAATTAAAAGTCCAATTCCACCACTCAAAAATGTTCTTTATTTCCACCTAATTACAATCGGAACACTTGCCGATTACACAGAATTACGTAATGCACACAATTACAATTCACCAGTTCGTCTGTCACAGGTCCACTGCACGCAGTTACGTACACTCCTCCGATGCACGTACACAGTCCGTTCCCTCACTGGGCGCTCCTCACCGCTGCTCGACAAGAACTCAACTGAACTCACCAACTGCAGCCCCCTTTTTATAGGGATATCGCTGTTTCTCGAAGTCTCGCGTTTCAGTGAATCACCGCGAAGGTTCCAGACGTCAGGGGGAGGGGGAAGAGGTGGCCAGCGACCAGTGACACTTCCCTAATCATCCCCTCAGTTAGTGGCTGAGATAAATGGGTAGGCGTGGGCCGAATGCCTCCGGTCCCCTACTCAGCTGTCAGTTGGTCGTGCTTTCCGATATTTGGGTGACAATATCGGACCTGGAAACTCACGAATGTGAGCCTCACGTTTACCTCTGGAGTCATATTGCTTGGTAAGTGCCGTCTTTCTATCCACCATTTCGCACTCTTGATTGATATGTTACTTAGATTTCTCTAAAAGCGGACAATAAATCATATTGTGTCCTTGCTCATTAGCTATTAAGCTAATAATAATTTTGACGATGACGACGATGACGATGATAATCAGTGCTTTTTTCTGTAAAAACGTTTACTGGAATTCTCTCACTCCAAGATATTGAACAATAAATCTAAAAATCTAAAAAGAAATATCAACACTACTCTCGGAAAATAACAGTATTGCACTATAATTAAGCAGACGCACAGAAGAGGAGTGCATCTTACCACAGTCTGTTTGTTTTACCCTTGCACTGACGTTTGCTCATATAGAGGTTGTTTCAAAAGGACACCGAACGAACATATGGAAGTATTTTCTTAGCTTCTATGTCACACATATCCGTGGCGTAGCAGGCTAAGGCAGCACGCCACTGCTCCCACCCATTGGGGTGCGGATTTTAGGTCCCGGGTGTAGACCGGTGCCCACTCAGCATCGTGAGGAAGGTGAGGAGCTTACGCTAGGTAAGCGACCCTGGTCACGAAAAACAACGTTCCCGCTGGGGGATGCCGAGGTGCTTACCACATCTCCTCCCCGTATACGTTAGATGAGTGGGCGTGAGGCCGGCAATAAAGAACCTATTGCTTAATTATTGCTTATTAGTGTTTAATGTGTTCCAAAATTCCGTTATAGCAGTCTATGATGGCAAATAAGCTGGAGGACATATGCAACTTATACCTTTTAGAGGGAAGGTAATGTTAGTGAGGTTGAGATGGAAGCATTAAATGATAAACAGAACAGAAAACAACGTCAAAGAATTGTAAATAAATTAACAAAAACTAAAGGCCTTATAAAATGAGACCAGCATTTTATTTAATGTGTTTGATAACACTAAATAAAGTATTTGTAACTGAAAAGGAAGCTGTTGATATTTACAGTAAGTCATTGAAAGTGTAGTACAATTAAGATCATAACAAAAGGCTGTGAAGTTAGACAAGTAAATATTCCCATTGATGTAACTATTTTTACAATTCATATTTTTAATTAAACTAAATTAATCGTGCGTTCGTTGAACTTCCTTTAGCTCTTCCATACATCAAAACCATATCCGTCATTTTGGCATTCGTATAGCGCTCCATATTGCTTGGATTTGCTATCTAAGTACGCGCAAAATCCTCTCTGTTAGGACGGAATGTGTAGTTTTACACTGAAGAGCAACCTTCAACTGTCCGAGTTATTAGTCGACTTTTTCACAAATAACTGCCCTTTGGTTCAGTACCTGAAAGGTACGCTAGTGTCACTGATAAAGAGCAAGGTGTAATGTTTTTTTTTTTTTCGTGGCCGGTGCGTCCCAGTAACAACTTTTAAGGTTAGCACACTAGTAGTTCCTGTGTTGCCCAATCACAAAATCATGTAATATTTAATACTGCATCAAATTATACTTAACAGAACTTCGAAGCTGCAACACCGAAATTCGGACTAGTTAAGTTATAAACTTCGCAAAGGCTGTTTCGTTTTGAAACAACCTGTATAGCCTGCACTCTCTAACCCTACTTATTTAAAGGAATAGAAATGGTGCACAATCGCGACTGGACATTGAAGATCTGAATGTTAGATCTTCGTTCTCAAGTCAGATCGAAACTAGGCCCTCTACTGGCAGTGGAGTGTTTTGTAAGGAAGGCTAATATACGGCAGAAGATGAGGCTGGAGTTATATATAAGCCATCTGATGCGTTATAAGCTATCTGATGTGTTATTAGAAATGGTGCGATGGGCGGCTGTAAGGCAGTTTTTGGTTAACGAACGGAAGATGGCAGCACTAAGCGCAGTTTAATAAAGAATTACTTCCACATCAACGATGATCACAAACTTAAACTCTTGCACTAAATATGGGCGGTAATTTCAATTTTAAATTACACTGGAGGTTGAAAAAGTTTACCGGAACGCGTTCCGGTGCGTTTCGGCTAAAAAAAGCGCTGATGTAAATGATAATAATGATAAACTTTATTGTTATTGGAATGGTAGAGTCAGACTGAAAAAATCAATGTCATAGCCGGTATTTGAACCACGGATCTTCCGGTATCCATCCAGCTGCTCTTAACTATTGAGCTACTATGGCCAACATGCCAGCATGATATTAAATTCTCCAAGTGACTCGTATTTTATGCATCCAAAACAAAATTAAACAGATTACTTATTGATATATGGAGTCAACATCAAAAACTCAATGCCCTGGCCGGAATTTGAAGCACGGATCTCCTGGTTTCCGTCCAGTCGCTCTTAACCTTTGAGCTACCATGGCCAACGTGCCAGCATGATATTAAATTCTCCAACTGACTCGTGTTTTATGCATCCAAAACAAAATTAAACAGATTGCTTATTGATAGATACAGTCAACATGAAAAATTCAATGCCATGGCTGGAAATTGAACCACGGATCTCCTGGTTTCCGTCCTGTCGTTCTTAACCTTTGAGCTACCATGGCCAACGTGCCGTCCTGACATTAAATTCTCCAGTTGACTCGTATATTTCCCCGGTAGACCACTAGGGGCTCTCGTATCCGAGATACACCGTTTGTGGCGACTTACTATCGTAAGTACTTAAGTCCCAGGCTTCATCATGTAACTCTTATTATTTTAGTTAATTGATGGAAATTAATTATTTCTTCACACTAGCCGTATATGGGCTGAGGTTTTTGATAGATAGAGTCAACATGAAAAATTCAATGCCCTGGCCGGAATTTGAACCACGGATCTCCTGGTTTCCGTCCAGTCTCGCTCTTAACCTTTAAGCTACCATGGCCAACGTGCCGTCCTGACATTTCCCCGGTAGACCACTAGGGGCTCTTGTATCCGAGATACACCGTTTATGGCGACTTACTATCGTAGGTACTTAAGTCCCAGGCTTCATCATTTAACTCTTCGTTGGCCATAGCAGCTCAAAGGTTAAGAGTCACTGGACGCAAACCAGGTATCAGTGGTTCAAATCCCGGCCATGGCATTGAATTTTTCATGTTGACTCTATCAAAAACCTTAGCCTATATACGGCTAGTGTGAGGAAATTATTAATTTCCATTAATTAACTAAAATAATAAGATTGCTTATCATCTACATGTTACATAAGACTGAGGTAAGTCTTCTTTAACTGAAATGAATTAGGTCTACATTTTTAAATAAATACCGAGTATGTATATCGATCTAGAGGTAAATAGGAACGCCGGGTATTGTCTGCTGCAGAGTGCGAATGGGTTCCCTCCCACTTTTCGTTTTTCTTTCTTTCTCTTCTTTTTTTGAATACGTTTTCATCGGTTCGCAAAAATCAGGGAAGGTATCAAATTACCGCTCCTTTGAAGTTACAAAGGCTGCATCCGTTATGAGTTTCACATTCCCTTTGTGTGAAAGAAAAAAAATAACGGGCGTTCTTTTGCTATTAAAGCGAAGCCGTTGTAGCTACAGAGGATCCAGAGGGAAAAAACCTCGTTGACAAGGGGAATTTGTTACCAGTTGTACTTGGAAATTCAATATGCTGGTTGGAACTGGTAACAAAAGAGCTATTGCAAACTTCACCCGCTAGAATAGTGTGATTGTCAGAATCTATTGACGTTATTTTTTTGTTTCCATCTCTCTGCATAAAAGCTGTCAAAGAAAAACTGTAAAGCTTACTTTTATGAACAGATTACAGTCTATAAACAATTAGAAATAACCTTTTCATGGGAATGTTAGCGCAAAAGTCAGACCCAAATATGTAAGGAAATAAATCGGAAACAGTAAAATACAAATATGATAGAATATTATAGATTCTTAAACTACGAAGGGAAACCATACAAAAAGAGAAACATTTTAGCCTAAATTATTTTCAATGTAATAAGTAGAGCCCGGAAGTCTTTGACCTAAAGACCTCTAAAAATGAGCTATAAAATGCCCTTAAAATTAAAAAAATTCACATAAATTGTAAAAATGACCTAAAAGTTAACAATTTCTTTCATAATAATAAATTAATAACTATCACAGACAAATAATAATATATATGGTTTGAATATCCACATTTTAAAATTAACTTTCTTAGTAAATAATGCAATTATTGCCACTAAATAATAAATAAATTCAAAATTCATCAGGTCATTTTCAATTTTATAAAATATATGTTTCCGCCAAACTCTGAAACATACTGTTTCAAACTGGACGCAGTGGACTGCTTTTGTTTCGGCATTTCAAATTCAGAACACAACAAATTAACACACCTCACGAACTGCTCTCCTTACTGCGACACTTCTAGCTCCTGAAGTCCTGACCGATGCTTTCCATACGTATTGCATGATGTAATCGGCGATTACTCGAATTGATGCATCACAATTTCACCAGCGCCATAACAAATTGATACTTTTAGAAACATTAATCTTGATCTTCCATTGACTCCTCCAACGTAGGTACGCGTTGTGGTCCCCGGTTTAAAGCTCCGGGATATTACGTAATTCATTTTGAGTCATTTGCATCATTAGTAAATGAAGTGGACGAAGAATATACTTCTGTAATTTTATGCAGAATATAACATCCGATGCTAATTTAAACTGTGAGTTCGACTCCATATCTTCCATTATGTTTTCTTGATTCTTTCAGTAAACAAACTAGAAACTTATGTTGGATTGTTACGTAATTCAGTTAAATAAATACAATTTGTTGAAAAATAACTTCACACGCATCTCTAGTTGACTTCCAAACGCTTAGTAAAGTGGCTCAACTTTTGAAAGCTGAACACATAAGTGTGTCCATTAGTGATATTCCCCTCTTCAAGTATCTAAGTTTGGTATCGTGTGATGTAGAACGTTCCTTTCTCTTATATAAGACTCAATGATTAGGCAAGGCTAAGTGATGAGTAGACTTAGGACTTTTAGGACTCGGCTTGTACGTGCATGCTGTGAGTATAGGAAGAGGGGCGTGGTTTAACCCCAGTAGTAAACAAGGTTGGCCGCCTTAGGGGTATACAAATGTGCTAACAATCTGTTGGAATAAACAATATATAAATTATGTCACCGGTTTCAGAATCATTCAGTAGAAGTAGATGTATAACAAAACACATTTTGAATAATAAAGTAAAATAAATTACTTTTGCACCACAAAATAAATGCCTATTCTTCAATTGTTCAACTTATTACAGCGTATAACTGCGTACATTTTATACTTTTCGAAGGTGAATCACCTCCTTCTGTCACTCAAGCAATATTTGTAGTTTGAAGAAGTTCTCTCGACATCAGATGATGTAACAGGTGCTGACATAAAGTACTTCAGATCACATTTCCTTGTAAGCGCTGTTTCCTTGTGCGCTTGCAAATTATTTTTAATGTTTACCATTTTAAAATAGCCTGGGTTTTTTCTCAAGTGCGGTTTTCATTTTTTTATTGTATCCATGACAACTGCTGAGTCTATCTGTTCAGCTAGTTCTTCTATGAGCCTTATGGCATGAGGCATTTTATCACCACTCTTTTCTAGCTGAAAAATATTTCTTCGGCTACACGAACTTACACAAGTCCTGACAAAATCGGACCGAGACGGCGAAGTTACATTTGGCCCTCATTGTTCCTCGAAGGCTAAAATCCTTGCTTGATGTTTCTTAGTGTTACAATGCTGTCTCAGCAATTTGGGTTTAGTGCCCTTAATTTCTACATAGCATACCTTGCATTGGATATTTTCTCCCTTCTGTTTGAAAATATCACCTCTTGCTAACTATTCGTCCATCGTGCGTTTACGTGCTTCTGACATTTATGTTCTTCACTGTCAGAGAACAAATCACTGTCTCCAAACACCGCCACTCTGCCACTAACGACACAGCGTGGAGTGTTTGTACGGCCCTGAGCGTTTTGATGCATGACGTTGTAGGTTGTATTACGTCGCGTAGCATTTAACTGTGTTCTCCCGCGGGGCCCTAAAAGTCCTAACTCTGGTGATGAGCAATCTGTAGATAAAATTGCAACTCTAACGAGATGTTTAAATCTGATGTCTAGCTGAATATTGGCGAGTTTCAAAATAAATTGTTTTACGAATTATAAGTTTTCTTATACTATTCGTTATTGTTTATTTTCTCAAAATGGCTCTAACGTTATATTCAAGACATTTTCGGGCAGGATATAACACTGACGTTTTCGAAACGTATATATCTCCCATCATCAGGATGATGAATGAATAAAGAAATGCTATTAAACACTTAAATGAGACAACAAAAGATTAACAACGACAAAACACTGGCATACCATCGCATATGGGTATTAAAGAGAATGAAGCAGTGAAAGAAGCTACGAGGCACCCTGTATCAGATAAAACTATTTCTACCCCTCACCAAGACCTCATCAGAAACATAAGAATACATGAACACTGGCGTCATAAATGGTTATTAGAAAACACCACATCAAAAATATTTGAAATGTGGAAAAATCAAGAGCTTGATATCCCATTGCATTCCTCAAGAGAACGGAGCAAATTGTAATTTCCCGTCTGAGGATAGGACATTCTAGACTCACATACTCATATCTACTTACCAAGACTGAACCACCACAATATACAGGATGTAATACAAGACAATACATCAGACACATAATAACAGAATACTCGCTTTATTCCAAATACAGGAAGCTGCATAACCTTCCACCAGAATTCCACGCAGTTTTGTCAGAAGCCAGCAACATAAGGAACCTTATACCCTTCATCAAATCCATCAATCTGTCAACCATATTGTAATTAAAGTAATGTAATACACATGTTTTGGTTATTACGGTGGGAAAGGAAGATTTTGAGAAATATATTTGGAGCGATAAGGGACCTGGACGGATGGAGAATGCGGACTAACTTGGAGTTACAGTGCCAATTTGGACAACCAGATGTAGTAGTGAAAATTAAACAAGGAAGAATAAGGTGAATTGACCATGTGCAGAGAATGCTGGAAACCAGCGTAGTTAAGAAGATATTCATTGGAAAGCCGGATGGCAGAAGGAGAACTGGAAGACCCAGGAAAAGGCGGGTAGACGATGTAGAAAAAGGCTTGAGAAAGTTGGGGGTTAAAGCCTGGAGAAGAAAAGCAGGACCGAGTAAAATGGAAGAGGGTAGTTAGGGAGGCCAAGGGTCTACATGGCCTGTAGTACCAACTATCATCAATACATATGTTTTTTATCTATTGTTACATGTATCGTGTATTTAAATCTATGTCGATCATAATAAGACCTCTGTGGTCAAGCGACTTAAAATAAAGCACATAAAAATTACTAGCAAATCTCGAATCCCTAAACAAAAGGGGTCAAGAGATGGCATAGGTGTAGAAAACGTGTCTACTTAATTTGACGTTCAAATACATGTGCTTCTTGAGCCGATTGATTTGCATTTTTAAAGCCGATTTCCAAGAGCTGAACTGAAATCCAGAGGAAATGGCCAAAGCCTCCTTAAAACTCTCCGCTCCCAGTAATTGCTGCATTTTGTCGTCTTTCGAAACTTAGCTCTATGGTCCTTATCAAAGCAATGCTCTGCCAGTCCAGGATTCTGCACTATCTATCCTCCATCGCCCGATACAAAACCGATACTGTAGCGTGAAAGGGAAGTATAATGAGAAGAAATTGTGGAAGAGGAAACCCGGGGTAGAAGACACAAAGACAACTTTTGCCTTCCCCCAGATAAAACCTCTGAAAATCCTTGGTAAGATTGGGCGGCAGACAGAATCAAACCCAGGAAGTGCCGAGTTGTTCTGCTTTACTGCAAAGCCATTCCTTTTGGTAAATTCTCTCATTGTTACATCATATTTCTCATATGTGCTGTCTTGAAACATGAAACCTAGTTAGAAAATACTAGAAAATTAATTATTCTTTCACACTGGCCGTATGTAGGCTAAAGTATGGAAAGATAGAATCAGACTGAAAAATTCAATGCAATAGCCGGGATTTGAACCACGGATCTTCTGGTCTCCGTCCAGCCGCTCTAACCCTTGAGCTAGTATGGCCAACGTGCCGACATGACATTAAATTCTCCAAATGACTCGTGTTTTTTCCCGGTAAACCATTTAGGATTTCTCATAAACACATGAGACAACTACCTTAATGGTGACTTACTATGCTGTAAGTACTTTAAGGTCCGGATTTTATAGTTAACCACTATTAGGTCAATTAATGGAAAAATAATTGTTCTTTCACACTGGCCGTGTGTAGGCTGAAGTATGGAAAGATAGAGTCAGACTGAAAAATTCAATGCCATAGCCGGGATTTGAACCATGGATCTTCTGTTATCAGTCCAGCGGCTCTAACAATGGAGCTACTATGGTCAACGTGCCGACATTACATTTATTTTCTCCAACTGACTCGTGTTTTTTTCCTGGTAAACCTCTTAGGAGTTCTCACCTTAATGGCGACTTACATCATGTAAGTACTTTAAGACCCGGGCTTTATAGTTAACCACTATTAGGTCAAGACGAGTCAGTTGGAGAATTTAATGTCATGTCGGCACGTTGGCCATAGTAGCTCAATTGGTTAGAGCGGCTGGACGGAGACCAGAAGATCCGTGTTTCAAATCCCGGCTGTAGCATTGAATTTCTCAGACTGACATCTTTCCATAGAAAATACTAGTTTATTTCTGTCTTTCCACTGTACTCGTTTTCAATTTGTCTTCATTAGAATAATTAATAGCTTATGTCCAGTCGCATGTCGTTATTGTATGTCAGAAAGTTCATTTATTTGACAGGAATTGCTGCTATAAATGACTTGCTTTCTTCTTTTGGGAAATCTTACATTCGATGCAATGTGGGTTGAAGGTCAGGCATTGCGTGCAAACCTCCCCCGGTACACAAAGCAAGTGCATGTGTGCTTAGATATATTATCAGACCTGATAATCATGACTTATTATCGCCCATTAAACACAATTACAGCGGCGATTACATGGCCTCTAGGGAAGCCATTTCCCTTTAATAGAAAAATAAAAACACGTTTCATATTTTGATTGTGTAGCTCAAATTAAATTACACTGTTTACGTAGATATAGAAGATAGCGCCGTTGCAAATTCTTGTGACGTTTAAATATTCTCAAAGCAAAGGTGTTTTATTTAATCACTTTTTAATAAAACGTTGCAGTCCAAATCAGCTCCATTAATCAAGCATTTTGTGGGGTTGAAGTGGCATAAACATATAACATCCCCTTAAGTGATAACGAAACATAAGGTTTTACAATCACATGGCTTTCTCTACACTCAATCGTATATTACTGAATGCATAAATTATCATTATGGAATGTTATTTTTCTCTCTATTTATTTTATTGGAATAAAACTTTGCAGAAATAGCTGAATTTAACATTTTGTAGTACATACAAAGGAAACAGTGATACCTGCAATCGCGACAAAAAATTTATCCCGAAGGACCCCAAAAGAACAATAAAAGTTATTGAACAATGAATAATGTGTATCTTGGAATATATTTTGCGATACAAGTAGTTATTTATAAGAAAATTGCTGTGTTAAAAGGTCTATACTATCGTGTAAAACATTTTTTATCCTTCAAGCTGTTCTCGGGAAGCAAGCCAAGTGAAAAGACGATTAGAAATCGACGTTTAGGGAGTGTACATCTCTCCCATCATCAGGATATTTATAAAATGTTATAACCACAAATATAACACTGGATATAACACCAATATAAACAAAGACAAAACACGATCAAAATTCACATTACTGAATAAAAGACTGTTTTCAGTAAATTAAATGCCAGGTCAGGAGATGGTGTGAGTATAGAAAATTAATTGGGTCAAAGAATCATAACTAATTAACTTGATTATCAAATTGCATTGATCTGTGATTCTTAAGTCGACGGATTTCCGTTTAACGCCGGTTTCCAAGAGGAGATGAATTGAAATCCAGCATCACGATTAAGTGTGCTCATCTCGGAGAAAATGGCCAAAGCCTCCTCAATTCTCCGCTGCCAGTAACTGTGACATTTTGCCAAGGTGGTCGTCTCCCAAAAGTTGGCTCTATGGTCATTATCAAACAGTGTTCTGTCAGTCCAGACTTCTCAGGTTGCATTAAACGAATACTCCGTTCGTGTTCGTTTATTCTGGTAGCGATGTTCCTTCCGGCTTGTCCTATATGCGGTGTCCGGAAATTCACCGGGAATGCGGTACACTCCCGGAACTTGGAAGTCCAGTGTGTGTTTCACTGGTCTCAACAGATGTTCAGTCTTCGGAGGTGGCTTGTGGATGGTCCTGATGTTGTATTTGGCGAGAATTAAGGAGAATTAACGAGGCGTTGACCATTTCCTTC
Organism: Mantis religiosa; assembly: GCA_030765055.1. Lineage (NCBI taxonomy): Eukaryota > Metazoa > Arthropoda > Insecta > Mantodea > Mantidae > Mantis > Mantis religiosa. The sequence goes on from CM060956.1 coordinate 38,099,365, forward strand.
GAGAGGAGGACGCTTAATCGTGATGCTGGATTTCAGTTCAGCTTCTCTTGGAAACCAGCCTTAAAATGAAAATCCGTTGACGTGATTACGTTTGAAAGAAACTCCGGATCTTCCTCTAACATCAAATTTAACTGCATGCAGACCTGCATGAGAATGTCCTTTTGTTCGGGAATCAACACTCTTGGAACTCATCGTGCACAAACACGTCTCACGTGTAATGTTTCTATCACCAACGTGTGGGTGGCACCCCATGAAATGTTCAATATCTCAGAAAGTGATCTTAAGATAATTCGTCGATGCTCTCTCACAATGGCAGCAGCAGTGTTGATGTTTACTTCCGTAAGAGCAGCAACTGGAGCACCAGGTCCACCTTCCTTTGAGATTGATTGTCTCCCCTCTTTAAAAATTTTAAACCACCTTCGAGCTGTGCTGTAGAGAGGAACAGACTCTCCATAGGCCTCCTGTAATATTGTATAGGTCTCAGCTGAAGATTTGTTGAGACGAAAGCAGAATTTCAAAGCTGCATATTGTTCCTCGCGTGTTACCTCCATTGCAGCGGTAGGTGATACTGAGCATGTCTGAATTCTCCTGGTTCTCACAGGGGGGAATCAGGAGTACCAACAATGAAACTACTACGGCCTGTTTGTTTGACATTAAGATAACAGAATATAATAGGTTTGAATTTTAGTGCGAAAAATTATGACCGTAAAATAATTATGATAATTCTTTATTGAACAGCCCTTGTAGTGTTATATTAAAATCAGCCATGCCAGTATACTTTTGGTTTTTTAACCATGAAATAAATCCAGAAGTTAAATTATTAGAACAATTAGACCAATGAAACTTGCTATACACGTTCATAGAGACACAGTGAAAAGAAATTGCGCTGGATTTTACTGTGAAATCCATTTAAGCACACTTTACTTCAAAACACAAAAACTTCAAATTTGGGCAAAAAAGCACATTCATAGCTTTAAAATTAGCTGGTGCCTAAATATAGATATATTGGAAATATGCTGTTAAAATATTACACCAAAATTTAAGATATTTTGTCGCAAGAGACTTTTTAGGTGACGTAACTAAAATAAATAAATTTGACCACGTTGTCCAAACTATCAAAGTGAAATTGATTATATTTGGGCTGTATCATATTGGCCCTAAGTTACACCTGGCGTTATTAGTTCAGGATTTCAAGTTTTCAGTCATAGGTATGCTTAAGATTGTTTTGACATAAGTGAGGAACTTGTGAACTCTAAACAGGACATCGACGTGATCCGCCAAAACAACAGTTTTTACTGTTTTATAGCACCGGGACCCAACAGGTGCTCGCTCCCTCTCAACTTGATCCTCTATCCATGACGTAAGTCTTCCCTATACATCAGATCAATAATACTCGACAGAAATGCTACTTTGACACCTCTCGCCTTCTTACCTGCATCCCAGGGAGTAATGATTCTCTGATGTGAATCTCTTCTGTACAAACCATAAACTTAAAATATCTGATACGTTACTTTATTATAACTTACTTCCACTACTATTTTTACAAAAGCGATTGTCAGATACATCGCTGTGCTTCGAATTTCGCTCTGTTTGTTTAACCAGGAGAGTGAAACAAAAAGCAACACAGAAGTTGAAAACAGCTGACATATGACAACTCATACAAATAATCGATAAAACTCTGCAATGATTAATATCACATATTCTGTACAGAATGATTTAGTGACAACTTTACAAGTATTTAGGATTAATAGAGGAGACAATTATGTGCAAATTTTATATAAGAAACCAATCCCAGAAACTTTTGGTTTTAAATGTACATACGAGGGTGGTCTGGAAAGTTTCCGACCTCAACATGAAGATGGCAGCACTCGTAAATAAAAGCTAGAGAATTTCTTTAAGCTCTTGACAGTTACTCACCAACGTTTTAGCCATTTTGGACGCTCAGTCGTTTGAGTGAGTTGATGCGAGTGTTTTTATGAAAATGGAAAATTCGAGTATAGAGCTGTTATTAAATATTTTTTTTGAAAGGCAATACGCCTACGCAAATTAAAGATTAGTTGGATTCTGTGTATGGAGATCCTGCACCATCATTTACCACAGTGAAATTTTGGGCAGCTGAATTTAAACGTAGCCGTAAGAGTTTGGGAGACGATGAACGTTCGGAACGTCCAAAAACTGCAACTACCAACGAAAACATCCTCAAAGTTTACCAAATGGTGCTGGACGACCACCGAATTAAAGTGAAAGAGATAGCAGAAGCTATGAACTTGTCAAAAGAACGTCTTTGTCAGATATTAAATCAACATTTAGACAGGGGAAAGCCGCGTTTGCTCTCGTTAGACCAATAACGTGTTCGAATGAAAATTTCCAACGCTCTGTTGGCGCAGTTTAGGCGCTATAAAATTCGAGTTTCGGCGCTGATTGGTTGCTATAGGTGAAACTTGGATACACCATTATCCGTCCGAAACAAAAATACAGTTCAAACAGTGGAATGTAAAGGGGGAACCGGCTCCAAGAAAAAGCAAAAACTTTCTTTCGGCTGGGAAAATGATGGCGACTGTATTTTGGTATAGCCGTGGAGTTATTTTAATCCATTATCTTCAAAAGGCAAAAACTATTACAGGAGCATACTACGCATCATTACTTGACAAGCTGAAGACTGAACTTGCGGAAAAGCGGCCACATTTGCAGAAAAAGAAAATCCTGTTTCACACCTCAGCAGTTGCAATAGGGAAAATCCAGGAATAACGGTTTGAACTGCTTGACCATTCGCCTTACTCACCAGATCTAGTCCCAAGCGATTGTTCCTTCATCTGAAAATTGCTCTAGGAGGACTGAGATTTTCGTCAAATGAAGAGGCAATCACCTTCGTGAACAATTATTTTGCCGAGAAAAACGCCGAGTACTATTAGGACGGGCTGCAGAGATGGGAGCATCGCAAGGAGAACTGTGTAGAGTTAAAAGAGGACTATGTTGGAAAAAAAAAATACTTAGGTTTCACTTTCCCAAAAGTGTTGTGTTTCTTTGGAGACGTTTAAAATTGTTTACTTAATATGTACACTTGAAGAAATACTTAAAACCCTTAGGATGCATTATAAAGAATAAAAATAAATAAATAAAAGTCAGAGAAAACAATATGCAAAAGAAAGTTGAACAACAAGAAATACCACAGTATAAATGTGCACTTGAAGTATGATAAACAACATTTTGAATTAAGATACAGGTTGTTGCTTAAATTACTCATAAAGAATTTTAAGCAGGATTTAACTTGTTAATTTTATAATCATTATGTGCCAAAACACAAAATGTAAAAATGTAACCAACCCAGATTTCCATATCATTCATTTACCAACGATGGTGCCCACTGTTGTAGCGTAGGTGGTAGAATTTCTACCTCGCATTCAAGAGGTCTCGAGTTCAAAGCTCGGTCAGTGTGAGTTATCTAGATAAGGGGGTTCTTTCCGGATTTTTGCTTATCCTGAAAGATGAATGTCAGGTAAATTTGAGCTCTCTGGGCTTTGGACTTATTTGAACATCATATCATCCATTTCATTCATCATTAGATGTGGCTTAACCATGGAGGAAATAAATTAACAAACATGGTAAATAAATAAATGAATGAATAAGTGAGTGAGTGAGTGAGTGAGTGAGTGAGTGAGTGAGTGAGTGAGTGAGTGAGTGAGTGAGTGAGTGAGTGAGTGTCGGGTGACTCTAGGCTCCACGGACCCCGGACTCATTTGAGCATTATTTCACCCATTAATTCATCGTCCGATATGACTTAATGTTGGAGGACGTAAATTACAAAATAAGATTGAGTGAGTGAGTGAGTGGGTGAGGGAAGGAGGGAAGATCGGAAGGATGGAAGGAGGGAAGGAGGGAAGGATGGAAGCAGGGAAGCACGGAAGGAGGGTAGAAGAGAAGGAGGGAAGAAGGGAAGGAGAGAAGGAAGGAAGGAGGGAAGGAGGGAAGGAGGGAGGGAAGGAGTGAGGAGGAAGGGAGGGAAGGAGGGAAATGAATGAATAAATAAATAAATTAATATAAATAAATAAAGCAATGATGGTGTAATCATAATTTAAAGTAGTGTCATGTTAGTTTACTTAACATTATTAATGATGCCCCAGGATGCTTAATGTCATTAATTGCCCGTCGATGCCCCTAGTTTGAGTGTTCATCCCTATAACATTTAGCCTTAATTTCAATGCCAAAACACTAAGCACTTTCCCAATAGCCTCACGTTTTCTTGGAGCCATTTAAAAATATTACCAAGACACTAAAAAGTCAATGCAGAGAAAATACTGTGCATAACGTATTAAAAACTACAGTGATTTCTGTTAATGCAGCTGATGACTTATACTTTTTCGTATTGGTTATTATGGAGAAAATATTAGGAAAAAACGTTATATAATCTTGGCTAATGTCAATACAACCCACTTTGTTCCCAGCATACGTAAAACGTCTTTCAAAACAAAAGCAAAGCCGCGTTATTACTCCATGATCGATGTCAGAGAGGAAATCAACGAATATTATATGAACTGACTGTTGGGTTTTTACTTGTGAGACCATTGAAGGTAGTAATTATGCTTTTGTTGGCAATGTTCGAGCTACCACCATTATTATCGTGGACAAAATATAGATAATCATGCCATATTTTGTAGGTATTGAACATAATTATGTAGGGGAGAGTAGGGTAATAGCGTCCATTTAAGAAAAACTGTTCAGCAACCTTAAGTATAATTACAAAAATCATTTTTAAAACAATAAACTGCAAGTTATAAGAATAGGCTCTGGAAATGTATACAAATTAAGGCATTTATTTAAACAGGAAGCCATTAGAATAAAGAAATGTTAAGTATGGGTCGAGCGGTATTGCCCGCCAGGGCGATTAATTGCACTCGAAACTGAATAAACCAATTTCATATTTCTTTATGCATTAAACGCATTTATAATTATCAGGTGTGTCAGCTCCACTGCATTCCTCATGTGTCCGTTCAGAACAGGAGACACAACGGAACAACAGTTCGTTATTTTGTCCAAATTTTCCAAAATAAAACATATATCTTTTGACACAGGTTCCAAATTGTCAAGCTTGTCATCGTCACATATATTTAATTAGTCACTGGAGCTATCAGGCAAATTGATTTTCCTCCGTGTTTTTCTTTCTTGGGATTCTTCTTTTCGGCCATCTTGGTGTTATTCCTTTTGGTTCCAATGTTTTTGTGCAACCATTTAAGGATCACCGTGTCTCTGCTTCCTGCAGTGGTGCCTTCATTGGAAAGCCTGTTAGAATCTAAGAACTCATTTTATGTATGTCCTGTTTTATCTTTATTTTTATCTTTCATTTTATGGATACTTATAATTGCAGGAGCTAATCTTCTACGATAAAAGGTTCAAAAGAATGATACGAAGAAAAATACTCACTTTGGATTTGAAGCAGCAGCATGATATTGACATTTTGTTGATGTATGATTATTCTTAGTGGTCACCTTGGTAACATTTGACCGACCTGGAATGGGGAAAATAACTGCTACGGAAATTTTGGTAGCGCTTTTGTTTCTTTCTGTATCTCTGGAGACAGAACTGATGGTTCAGGAAGGCACATGCTTATTCTGCTAACTGGAACAAGGACTTTGTAGAGCACTCTGATATTGTTGGTTCGGTGGTGGCAGAATTGGCTGTTGCTGACGTCCTGTCCAATATAGGCGTTCCTTGATCAGTAGATCCACTAGATGATGTTTCATGATCTTCGTCCGCAACAGAGAGTGCCTGGTGCTATTATCTGGTTGTTAGCCTACCGGTATTTGTAAGTTTTCTGCGGCCATAGAATCTTTTATCACTGAACTGATCTGGGTTGAAAGCCCAAATACCAGTGCACTGAAACTCATGAGCTGCTATTTATTTGTACGAGGGCTCTTCAATAAAGAAAGATCACAATTTTTTTCTACAACATACCTTTACTCATCCTCATAATTCTGATGGTCCTTCTCAAAATAGTCTCCCCTGAATGCGATGCACTTGCCCCAGCGTTTCTGTCAGTCTTCAAAGACATGCTGGAAACCATTTTGAGAGACCCTTCAAAATCGCGTCCGCAGCCTTCACCACTGCTTCTGATGATGGATAATGCCTCCCACGAAGGCGTTTCTTCAAGTTAGGGAATACAAAAAAGCCACGTGGGGCTAAATCCGGACTATAGGGAGGATGATGGATGCACTTAACGTTGATTTTTGCAAGATATTCAGCAACAACATTGGCAATATGCGGCCGTGCATTTTCGTGGTGCAGCAACCAGCCTGCTTCACGGTAATGTGATCTTTTGCGCCTGATATGGACTTGTAATGTTTTCAGGACATCCCTGTAGTATTGTCCAGTTACTGATGTGTGTACAGGTGTAACATGCTGATAAACCATTCCATGAATATCAAAGAATGAGATGACCATATCTTTTCCAGCAGAAGCAACCACTTTTGTTTTTTTTTTTTTGGGGGGGGGTGATGAAGGAGATTTCCACACTGAGCTTCGCTGTCTGCTCTCAGGATCAAAATGATGTAGCAAAGTTTCATCAGTAGTGATTACGTTTGAAAGAGACTCCGGATCTTCCTCTAACATCAACTTTAACTGCATGCAGACCTGCATGCGAACGTCCTTCTGTTCGGGAATCAACAGTCTTGGAACCCATCGCGCACAAACACGTCTCATGTGTAATGTTTCTGTCACCAACGTGTGGGTGGCACCCAATGAAATGTTCAGTTTTTCAGAAAGTGATCTTAAGGTAATTCGTTGATCCTCTCTCACATTAGCAGCAGCAGTGGTGGTGATGTTTTCTTCCGGAAGAGCAGTATTTGTAGCACTTCCTTTGAAATTGATTGTCTCCCCTCTTTAAACATTTTAAATCACCTCCGAGCTGTGCTGTAGGGAAGAAGAACAGACTCTCCGTAGGCCTACTGTAACATTGTATAGGCCTCAACTGAAGATTTGTTGAGACGAAAGCAGAATTTCAAAGTCGCATATTGATCCTCGCGTGTTACCTTCATTGCAGTGGTATACGATACTGAACATATCTGAACTTGCCTGGTTCTCACAGGTGGGAACCAGGAGAACCAGCAATGAAACTACTACAGCGTTTTTGCTTCACGTTAAGCTAACAGAATATAATAAGATTGAATTTTAGTGCGAAAAATTATGACCGTAAAAAATGTGTGGACAGCTTTGTATAACTTTAATGGAAAGTAACAAATCCCATATCACTTTAAGTGATCCGTTGGATAAAATAATTCTAACATTTAAATATTTGTTGTACAATGGCAGTCTCCTGGTGGGTAAGAGTGCTAAGGATTGAGCGCCATTACCCGCCGACGACATGTTGGATGAGAACCACGCTTCAAACACAGCACCACAAGGTCCACAAAAGAATAAGTTGCTAGCCATAAATAGCGACTCTCAAGTTATGTGCTTTATAACACATGTTTACAAATCTATTCAGTGATACCTTGCAATGATTTTAGTGTATCTGCACTAAGAAATTCACACAAAACACGCTTTTTCTCAACAAACCCACATACACTGCTCCACGGCCGCGATACTTCTGTGCGTTACCCCGACTGTCCGCTAGATGTCAGTGGTATGCAATATCTGGTACAATCATTATGTCTCAAGAATATAACTTGAACGCCATTGTACTACTCTCCCCTAATTAATGTTAAATGCTGTAGAATTCCAAATTCTAAACTAGACTGATTTTGGTCCTCTACCAACATTTCCGTCACAGATATTTTCCCCATCCCAGATCCCTCGAATGTTTCCAAGGTGACCACTCGACGAAAGCCAAATAAAATGAGATCTCAAATTCTAACAGCTTCTCCAAAGAAACTGCAGGAAGCAGAGAGACAGCGATCACTAAAAGGTTGCACAAAAACGTTGGAACCAAAAGAATAGCAGCAAAGAAGGCCAAAAATAAGAATCCCAGAAAACCAAAAGCAGGAAAGAAAATCAATTTGCCTGATAGCTCCAGTGACTAAAATATATGTGACGATGACGAATTTGACGATTTGGAACCTGTGTCAAAAGATATCTGTTTCATTTTGGAGAATATTTTGGAAGAAATAGTGTACTTTGGTTCCTTTGTGTCTCTCCTGCTCTGAAGGGTCACATGAGGAATGCAGTGAAGCTGACACATGCTAAGTGGTAAGTTAGGTGAAATCGGTACACTGGTAGAAAGGCCTGTAAAGAACAGAATCACATACACACATTACCTACTGTGTTTTATATAGATATACTAAGATTGTAAACCTAATACTGGAGCATGTTTCCTTTTATTTTTATTCCTTAAATCATGTAAACGGATCAAACAAAAGCAACTCCCTGGTCGTAGTTTGGCAAACTCTTTCGCGAGTTGAGACAAGAGAACACTTCAGGATCCAATAGAATATCGTATCATTGGAGGAAAGGTTTCAGAACAGCTACCAGATCTATAATTTCTTGTAAGAAATGGAACAAAAATTCATGAGACGAACCAAACGTAACACGGTGTTGTATTGGAATGTGTTTTTAAATCTCCGTTTACTCGGTTTTGTGAGCAGCTCTACTTAAGACGGGGATTACAGTATTAAAAGGGAAAGCACGCCTAGAGGGAGCACTAGTTCTGTAAAAGTTGGATGAGCTTGACCCTTAGTATCCCGAGGGAGTTTTAATCTGTTTCCAATATGCAGAGGCATTAACGAACACATGGTCTTCGAGATCCGGATTCCCACAATGCTTCTTATAAATCTCACCACGCACGCGTAGCCGTATCGACCTCATTTCCGGTCTAAATGAAAACTCTTGTTGTATCTTTTGTTGTGTTGCCAACCGCTTCTAACAGGTCACTTGAAAGCTCATAAGCGAACTTTTTAAACAATGTGTCCCATCTTACTTAAGATGTATAGATTCAGCAGGGAATACAGCCCAAAAATTCTATCAGAAATCTACAGAAAATATGACTTTGGGATTCCTTATTAAAAAAATAGTTTTCTGCCGCTTAGATAGGACAAACCTGAGACAGAATATGTGTTTGAGAGAGAGTGAGAGCGAGAGATGGAGAAAGACGAAAATATCCATGTAACGGAAAACATGGAAGTATGGAAAGATGGTCAGACTGAAAAATTCAATACCATAGCCGGGATTTGAACCACGGATCTTCCAGTCTCCGTTCAGCCGCTCTACACCATTGAGCTACTATGGCCAATATGCCCATATGACATTAAATTCTCCAACTGACTCATACATTTCCCGGTAAACCACTAGCAGTTCTCATAAACACATGAGACAACTACCTCAATGGCGACTTACTATCCTGTAAGTACTTTAAGGCCCGGGCTTTATAGTTCGGGCCACTATTAGGTACAATTAATGGAAATTTATTGTTCTTTCACACTGGCCGTGTGTAAGCTTAAGTATGGAAAGGTAGAGCCAGACTGAAATATTTAAATGACTCTATCTTTCCATACTTTAAAATTAAAAAAGAAAATAACGAGTTAGGAAACACAGCTCCATTCATGATTGTATTTTAACAAAGTAGACTAACAATACACAACGCAACTAGGCAAACTCAGTTTCGCGCATGCAACTAGCGATAACTGAGCTGAGGATTCTGTTATTCACCAGTTTATCCAATATGGCAACCTTTGTTTACGTTACCATAGCAATGACCTTCCCTTCTTACCCTTCGTGTCCCCTGCCTGATTATCATCACGGTGAACGAATTGGGTGAAATGATGCTCCATGGACCCTGGACTTATTTGAGCAATGATCTTCACGTATATTCATTTAAAATTCAGACTGTATGAATGTGTTGCTATGCTATCCCAGTGCCTTCTGGATCATATGTTATCTGTCTTATTTCTTTGCGGAAAAATAACAGTTCAAAGAGTGTATACATCAATTTGGGACACTCTGTATATCTGTATACCATACGTGCAATTCAACTTATTAATGTGAATGCATGATTCATCACTTAATCTTGAATTACGCGTTTTAAAATACAATTTCATTGTTATAGAAACATTTGATAAATGTTTTTCTCCCACAGACTATCGACTCCTTAGCTCCATAGGGACATCATAATATACTTGAGTGATTTTAGCATTAGATATGCCGTGGTTAGCTAATTAAGAGGACTTAAACCCGAACATCGGTGTATTCTAAGCATAATGACCGGTGTAATATTAAGCTGATAATGGCAACTAAGATCTCATACGAGAGCGGGACATGAAGCAGAACATAAAATGTTGGGCTTAATAAAGCTTCTTTTAATTTCACTTCATAAATTATTAAAATGTTAAAAATAATTTACAAAGCTCTTGTATTTCAGTATAACACATCAAAGCTGTAAAGGATCTTACTTACGAAGTCAATTGAGTTGAGTTTGAATCTGAAATGTAGGAGTGGGAAAAATTCACAGAATATAAAGTTGCTACATTCGTAGGGTACAAAAACAAAATCCAGCTATATTTAATTATATGGGATGCACACGTTTAACGCTTTAGATTTAACAAACAGAACACATAATTTAAAAAGTTACAATCGATCATCTGTTATATTTGTTTCTTTAATTACCGTTTATGATATACTACAGATGTATCTCCAATGAAATTACTAAAACTTCTGAAGAACTGTCATTCCAGTTCTGTAAGTGGATACACTAAAGTTAATGCCAAAATGTTTTAACAAAAGTTATTGCTTTAATTAAATTACATTTATGTCGTGAACAAGAGGGTTTGCTAAATAATAATGATAAGGGAACCAAAACTGCTTACAGTGTTCCCGTAAATTAAGAATACATTGCGTGGTCGCCGATTTGACAACACAAATTACGTCATAATGAAGTGGAAGAGTGGTTTAAAGCGAATTCTGCAGACTTCTGCAATCTAGGTATTCGGAAGGTCAAGAAACGCTGCGATAACGTGTAGATCAGGATGGCGACCACGTAGAGAAGAAGTAACAAGCACATTACACAGAAAATGAGGCTAGTTACAGTGGAATAATAAATATCATACAGATAAAAATATTTAGTAATTATTTTCCACTTATCTTAAGAAGTTGATGACAATACTTTTCTATCTTCTTTCTACGAAATTAATTTCATGGACACTTGCCCACATCTTCAGTCAACACACTTCTTTGTCAAGGATACCATATATTTACGTATTACCAACATCTAAAGACAAAACAAACCTAAAAACAGAATCAATTCCAGGTATGTCAAAATTCATTACGCAATTCAAAATTCAAAAATAAAAATCGCGTAAAGAATTTTGACATACTTGCAATTGATTCTGTTTTTAGGTTTGTTTTGTCTTCAGATGTTGGTAATACGTAAATACATGGTATCCTTGACAACGAAGTGTGTTGACTGAAGTTGTGGGCAAGTTTCCATGAAATTAATTTCGTAGAAAGAAGATAGAAGTATTGCCATAAACTTCTTAAGATAAGTGGAAAATAATTACTAAATATTATTATTTGTATAATAACAAGCACATATCAACACAAAATGCCTATCACATTTTTAAAGGGTAATAATTAAAAGCTAACGACAATCCCTCGTATTTCCATATTCACTGCCTAAATTGTGACAGGTATCCGAACAGTAAGTTTTCTTACAAATGCAGTTGATTACTGACTTTTTATACTAAAGCAGAGAAATAAGCTGTCCATAATCTACCTCAAACTAGAATATCCTGTTGTAAACATATGAGAGAGGAGGCACAGAAGGACCAGGTTACTTTAACGGAACTATTATAGACTGCTGGATAGTGGAGAAAGATTCATAAATATTTATAAAGATACACCAAAGATACACCACTATAAATACCCTTATATTTTCTTCCATCGATCAGAGCTTAACAGCTTTGCGTTGAAGTATTTGTGTCACGCTGTTTAAAACAGGATGTAATGGGCTGAGATAGATTATAGTACCACACCGAAGGGTGTCAAATAACGATCGAATATATTATAGAATCGGTTTATTTATTTAGAAGATTCTTTATTCTAAATTATGTTTGAGGTTTATAACCTCATGAAAACCTCTGCTGAAATGGCTTTTGTACTCGTGTCAGGTTATTACGAAAACAAAGAAAGTGAATTAACGTTTTACCTAACTCTTGTGTTATCCAATATTTCCTCTTTACAATATGCGAATGAAAAGCTTTTGTTTACGTTGAATAAGCTTTGAGGGCTCCGCAGATGAATCCTTTACAAACGCCTCAATCTACGCTTTAAATAGAGATGGCGCTTTATAATGAATAACCCAACCATCCATAAAATAATTAAATGGAGCGTTAAAACATCCTCAGGCAAAATCGTTGATCTGTGCAATATGCAAGCAAAAACATCTCTTCAAGGTAAAAGAGGACTACGATAGCTTCATATATACGTGCTTCCTAAACAGGAAATTTGCAGTGTCTGAAACACACACGCACATGAGAAACTATATCCGCTTTAAAGCCAGGCGATACTTGTTTACATTTGCTTTAAAGAGACAAGAATCATTCGCGTATTACGAGGGCTGTTCAATAAAGAATAATCACAATTTTTTGACAACGTACCTTGATTCATCCTGATAATTTTGATAGTCCTTCTCAAAATAGCCTCCCCTGAATACGATGTACTTGTCCCAGCGTTTCTGCCAGTCTTCAAAGACATAATGGAAACTATTTTTGAGATATCCTTCAAAATCGCTTCCACAGCCTTCACCACTGCTTCTGATGATGGATAATGTCTCCCACGAAGGCGTTTCTTCAAGTTAGGATATATAAAAAGGTCACATAGGGCTAAATCCGGACTATAGGGAGTGTGTGGGATGCACTTCACGTTGACTTTTGCAAGATATTCAGCAACAACATTGGCAATATGGGGCCGTGCATTATAGTGGGCTTGCATCCAGCCTGCTTCACGGAAATGTGGTCTTTTGTGCCTGATATGGACTTTCAATGTTTTCAGGACATCCCTGTAGTATTGTTCAGTTACTGATGTGTGTGCAGGTACAACATGCTGATAAAACATACCATGAGTATCAAAGAATGAGATGACCATAACTTTCCCAGCAGAAGCAACCACTTTTGCTTTTTTGGGTGGTTTGTGATGAAGGAGATTTCCACACTAAGCTTTGCTGTTTGCTCTCAGGATCAAAATGATGTAGCCAAGTTTCATCAGCAGTGATTACGTTTGAAAGAAACTCCGGATCTTCCTCTAACATCAACTTTAACTGCATGCAGACCTGCATGCGAATGTCCTTTTGTTCGGGAATCAACGGTCTTGGAACCCATCTTGCACAAACACGTCTCATGTGTAATGTTTCAGTCACCAACGTGTGGGTGGCACCCAATGAAATGTTCAGTATTGTACAAAGTGATTTTAAGATAATTCGTCGATCCTCACTCACAATGGCAGCAGCAGTGTTGATGTTTTCTTCCGTAAGAGCAGTAACTGGAGCACCGGATCCACCTTCCTTTGAAATTGATTGTCTCACCTCTTTAAACATTTTAAACCACCTTCGAGCTGTGCTGTAGCACAAAATAGACTCTTCATAGACCGCCTGTAACACTGTATGGGCCTCAGCTAAAGATTTGTTGAGACGAAAGCAGAATTTCAAAGCCGCATATTATTCCTCGCGTGTTACCTCCATTGCAGCGGTAGGCGATACTGAACATGTCTGAATTTGCCCGGTTCATACAGGCGCGAACTAGGAGTACCAACAATGAATCTACTACGGCGTGTTTGTTTCACATTAAGCTAACAGAGTATAATAAGTTTGAATTTTAGTGCAAAAAATTATGACCGTAAAAATTATGCTCAATTTTTATTGAACAGCCCTCGTAAGTATCTACTTATTTGAAAGTAAAACGGAAGAAGGTATCTTCTATCTCCGCCATGTTACCCTTAACATCTTCAATGTACCTTTTCTGAAGAACTATTAATAATACAGCAATGATTTTTATGACATATTCTTACACTATTGGGCAATAAAACGACATTTTTGTGAGTATATAACATTAAAAATGTAACTGTAGTGACCCTTTTAATAATAATTTTTGGTACCCTTGAAAAGAAAAAAAAATATCAGTTTCCTTGATAATAACATCTAAGTGTTAAAAAATGTCAGTTTATAAATATTTCAGGTAAACAGGTCTGTGAAAATATCCTTGCTCTAGGATAAGTAGTTTCAAAGAAAAGGTACATAAGGCTTACAAAAATAAAGGTTACGGGAATATGAGTGTAAAGTTTTACAGTACTCAAAGTCTCTTAAAATATTCCTGCCCTATACTCAGTGTTGTCATGATCTTCTCTAATCCTCGTTGTTCCTTCTCTTCTGTCTAGCACTTTTATAAATGTCTTCTGCCTCCATATCAGTTTTGGTAACACGATATTGGTCCATTTCTTTAAACAATTTAGAGCTAGAAGTACTTTGTTTGCACAACACAATCATGTGGAGTTGAATCCCCTAACCTAACACTTTGATCATCATTAGGTGTTGTACAGTTATCAAGTCCTTAGTTATTTTCAGTTTTCATTATTTATATTCGCCTTTTTCTTCCTAACAGAACCTCCAGACCTTTTTCTGAACACTTTAGCAGAAGATCTAGCCATTTTCTCCATTCAAAAACAAAACACACGTGTAGAGCCATAGGATGTCGATAAAAACAAATGAAAGAGCAAGAAAAATCAGGTTTTCCAATAGCTGAAGGTGTAAAATACAGAAGAAAAATATCCCTAAACATATAATGTCAGAGAAAGTTTTAAGAGAAGCCAGACAGTAAAAAGGGGGTGTGACCTACTCTGCAGCATGTGATTTAAATCCACTTTTAGGCCCTTTAAATAAGTTTCTGGTGTAAAATAAATTTATATTCATATAAAACACGCTTCAAACTATGAAAATAAGCAAAAGAACAAAAATTATATATTCACCATTTTTAAAGTATCTTCTCCTCATAAGTCAGATTTGTTGCGTTCACAGAACTTTCTCTACTCAGTTACAAAAGCTTATTCCTCGTTCTGCTTCTTGTTATTCGATATAAACTTTTATTCCATCTTTACATATTTTGTTGTAGACACAAGGAAAATACAGTCGCCCAAAAGGTTCTAAAAGCAAAGCTCTGAAATTCTATGCTCTTTGCATGGCAACGCGAAAAAGTAGTGTACTCTTTCAACAAAATGGATATTTGAAAATGGAAACCAATAGCAAATAGTCTTGTTAATTAGTTTCACAAAAATTTTATTTGTGATAATTTATAATAATAACAATTGGGGATGGATCGATAAATTTGTTTCTCGATACTCGATACGGACACATGATACTTTCCACAATACTCGCTACTTTGTTACTCGATATACCGTACTTTCTACTTCTTGTTTCAATACAAAATAGAATTATGGGAGAACTGTAATGTCAATAAGATTAAATTGGTGAAAATATTTAATGACACAAAACTTAAAACCATAAGTGTATTTATTTTTATAATCCACGTTAGACATTTAAAAGCATAATGCCTTTTTGGAACGGTCCACTTTTATAAGTCTTTGTTAAAAATATTAGAGTTTCAATTATTTTCACAGTCAAATTTATTTCCTGTTCTGTCACATGAGTTCTGCTGCGCTAAATAGTCTTTCAGAGAAAACAGTTGCAGGTGGAATACAAAAATATTTAACGACATTTAGAAATATAACAATTTGTAACCTAAAACTTCACTTCACTTATCTTATAAGAAAAGGTGATATTTTCCTATAAATTGTCCAGAATCGTGATTTCATGTAAAACTATTACATATTCTCAGCCGGAAACAACAAAGCTATCGCCATCGTTGCAAACGCTAGTTAGTACTACCAAAATCTGAAAATAAAACAAATTTAAAAACAGAATTGACTGCCGGTATTTCAAAATTGATTACGCGATGTTTGTTTTTTAAAATAAATATCGTTTCCCAAACCATTAAATTTATCGGAGCATTTAGTTGTTTTAATAATTTAACTTCTGGATTTATTTCATGGTTGAATGACCAAAAATGATCTGCTATCGCCAATTTATCAGTTTGTTTATACTTAATGTTACGTAATGTTCTTTCGTTCTGTTTTCTAAATTACGTTTTGTCTTTCCAATATAAACTTTATCACAATCGAAACAATTAAATTGTTAAATACCAGATTTTTAATTATTAGGAATTTTATATTTTTTAGAGAATTGCAATAAATTTTAAATGCTATATTTATTTTGAGGAACTAAAGTTATACCAAACTCTTTAAAAATATTTTTGAAAATGTTTATTAACTCAAAAATGGTACGTATATTTTTAAAACTATAATCGTCTTTAAAAAAATAAAACATGGTTATAATTTTAAAATATTTACTTACCATCTTTGTGTTAATATACATTTTCAAAACATTTTTAAAGAGTTTGGTATAACTTTAGTTCCTCAAAATAAATATAGTATTATGAAAGTATAAAGCCAGACTGAAAAATTCAATGCCATAGCCGGATCTTCTGGTTTCCGTCCAGCCGCTGAAAACCATTGAGCTACTATGGCCAACGTGCCAACATGGCATTAAATTCTCCAACTGACTCGTATTTTCCCGGTAAACCACTTAGGAGTTCCCATAAACACATGAGACAACTACCTTAATGGCGACTTACTATGCTGCAAGTACTTTAAGGCCCGGGCTTTATAGTTAACCACTATTAGGTACAATTAATTTAAAAATATGGTATTAAAATTTACTGCAGTTCTATAAAAAAAAATATAAAATTCCTAATGATAAAAAATCTGGTATTTATCAGTTTAATTGTTTCGATTGTGATAAAGTTTATATTGGAAAGACAAAACGTAATTTAGAAACCAGAACGAAAGAATATTTTCGTAACATTAAGTTTAAACAAACTGAGAAATTGGCCGTAGCAGATCATTTTTGGTAATTTAACCATGGAATAAATGCAGAAGTTAAATTATTAAAACAATTAAACAGTCCGATAGATTTAATGGTTTGGGAAAAGATATTTATTTTAAAAAAACAAACATCTCGTAATGAATTTTGAAATACCGGCAGTCGATTCTGCTTTTAAATTTGTTTTATTTTCAGATTTTGGTAGTACTAACAAGAACATATTGTCGCTACGCCATTGTTGATCGAGGTGGTGAGGCATTCAAAGGGACGGGCAGTGTAGTGTGTAGATAAAAGCTCGTCGAAACGGCGGGGGGAGGAGATGGATTTCTCGAGAGTTCGCCTTTGTTCTAGCTGGTTCTCGATTGTTTGAGAAATTCCTGGAGCGTTAGTAATCTATAAAAAGGCAGCCCACCCGCTCAAGTCAGTCAGTCGGTAATTGAACGCGTGCGGGTAAACAGCTGTGTTTGTTGACCTTGTATGTTGTATTGTGTATGTGTACGAAGCGTATTTCTACGGAAATAAAGTGCAATGTTTTTTGTGTTTGTAATCTGGACTTTTTATTTCACGAACCCACAAAGTCACAATATTAACATCTAACGTTCGTAACGATGGCGACAGTTTTCTTATAAGATAAATGAAGTTTTAAGTTACACATTGTTATATTTGTAGATATGTATTTGCTTCACTGTTAATAGTTTCATATCTTACGTATTGAACAACATTTTTTTTTTTTTTTTTTTTTTTTTGAGATTTGGTAATTTTGAATTTGTTTTTCAGTAATCCAACGCTCTATAAAAGGAGGTGATAAATCGTCCTCTTGAAGTATGCTGTGATTTCTTCTTGAGACACACGATTTGTACCATATTCCTGGCTATGTTAATACTTAATAATATTTGGTGACTTTAAAATAATATAAAAATTGCAAAATCACCACGGAAGTATCCAAAAAGTATTGTGCCAACTTACTGATATTTCGTTCGTTGTCGATACTATACAAGTATATTAAGTATCGATGAGTCACAAATATCGAGGATCCATTCCTAGTAACAGTAACAAAACTAATAATTCATACAATTATTATGTGTTTATACAGATGTACATTTTACTCCGTAATTAAGATTTTCTCTATCTCTTACGTCTTACCAATTACACGAAAGTCATTCAAATTTAAGAATAATTCATAGGTTATTCCCAGAAAATTGAAGATACACAATTTATTTGTGATGAAAATATTTTAAACAAATTGCCTTTTATTTAAACTCATTAGTGCTGTTTTCGAGAAAATGATGTTTGTTCATTTTAAATTTAAAAATTAAATGTATTTTCATTACTAAAACAAACGTTTAGAAAGTTCAAATTAATAGTATACGGAATTAATGTTGTCGTTTTTAAGTTCTTAAACCACGTAAATAGCTATTTTGCTCCACGAAGCCTTGGAGACCTCTGCTAGTGTTGTTTGTGTTGCCAGTATTGTAGGCGTTGAGATATATTTCTGTTTTTACTCTAAGTAAGGATGCTACAGTTACTTGATGTAAAATTCAGTGGTTCAAACGCTTATTATTGAAGAGTTGCCGAACTTATTACTTTGCAAATAACAGTTGAAGACTTTCCCTAAATAAAACTCCCCAATTACTGCTGTTGACAGCATTAAACCTGTATTCTGTATCGACTCAACTTTGCTCCTAGCTACACGTGTCTGCTCGTGTCTACATTGTGTTGCGATCCGTTGCCTGTGTTAATAAAATCTAAAGTTACTTCCCAGAACAAACTTCTAACTAACCCTACCTCCATCTTCCTTTCTAATTTCGCTAAATTGTCTACGTAACTATGGCATATATTTCCCGTGAAAGGCTTTCGCTGAACTCCTGACTTCCTTACACTTTCTGAGCTAACCTTAATTAATCATTAGGCACCCATTGTGAACCGAGCGGTTTACGAAGAATTTTCCGGGTGAATTCAGAATGTTAATTACCTACCTGAATACCTGGAATCCCACTAATTCTCATGTACAGACAAAATTTTATTCACTTATACGCTATTATACTCTATTCGGCCTTAAAGGTCAACTTCACCGGGTAGCACAACTTTTATCGATTAATCGATAGATTATTCGAGATAACTGTTCAAAAATTAGATATAAGGATTATATAAAGTACTTTACTACTCTGCTCATTTCATTATTTATGAAACTTTTAAATATTTAGATTCAAAGTTTGTGTTTGTATCACTTGCACATGCTTTATATATGTATTGAATTAGTTCTACAATATTTTGTAAGTAATTATTATTTTTATAATGTTTCTGATTATTTTAATTTTTCCAACACAAAACTTTCACGCACTGCCGAGAACTCAGGATCGTTACTGGCTTACTGCAGCTTACAGCAAAGTTACACCACCACCAGCCCTGAGAAGAGGGATCAGCTATTGTTTCCATAGCTGCGTAAGCGAAGTGTTCGGTTCAAGGTTGTACAGCACATTTTATGCTAGCAAGCGATAAATAATCAGTTTATACGATTTGTTGTCACACACAAGCTGTAAGGAAAGAAACCTCTTTGTCAGCACCTGTATGTAGTTATGTTCCTCTTAGAATATTTCACAACAGAAGTGTTATTTAGACTCTCTCGGTGTTCAGAGTGACTTCATTCAGCTATCAGGAGTTATATTATCTCAAAGTTGAAAGAACATTACGTGTGTAGTGTAAACTTGATGCGTTGGAAAGGCTGTTTACGTTGGAAGCAATACATCAAAACAAAGAGGACCAAATTTGGCTAAAAGAGCTTTGATTAATATTTATTGTAATCGATTTATTTTAATCAACTCGATTAATCGATTAAAAATTTTTATTCTTTAACCTAAAATAGATAATTAATCGATTAATCGTTTCGCAACACTAATTTTAACTACTAATAAATTTTATTTTCGTTTGGCAGCTACACTTACTTCCATAATTTACTACGTGCTGTTTTCTGTACGGTCGTAACTTAGTTGCGAAATTAGCATGTTCTGTCAGTAGAGATTATATCAGTTTTGCTTCATGTTTACATCTCAGTGCTAGTCGTTAGGCTTGCACGCAGCATTCGAAATCAGATATTAAAATAAGGAGTGAATGTATTAGAAATGCAAGGATAAGCATTTAATGCTCAAACAATTTAAACTTATATTTTCATTTGCTTATATTTTTGAAAGTGTAAGTTTTAGATAAAAGCAAATAATGAAAATTTAGCTTTTAAGAACTGTGATTGATTGCATCATTTGTTATCTTTTAGTGTTGTCATAGTGATACCAGCATTTGTTATTGAGAATACTGCTCGCTCTGCTTGACTCCTCGTGTCAACTTGTCCCACGCTTTCGGGAAAAATAAGCGTACATGTGCCATGCGTACTTGGGGCTCCTACCAACTTGAAAGACACTGCCCTTATTAGCTAAAGTTATTACTCTTCAAATGAAGTAGATAATAAAGTAATGTTCGTTACGCAATTGTAAATTATCAATCCAAATGCATACAAGGGGAGACCCAAAAGAAACCAGACTCCAAGGGCGCTGCCACTCGTAGACGTAGTGCAGGGTTCTCACGCTAGATGGTGTTAGTAGAGACCTTCATTAAACAGCTGTGCACACGGCGTCACTGTAGAGCTGAACGTGCAAGTGTGGTATTGTGTTTCTCTGACTGTTGGCGGTTTACCTCTGCGAAGTTGTTATGACAACTTTAAAGAACAAAGGGTGTGTGTGAAATTTTGTTTCCTGCTTTAAAGAAACTGCAACGGAGACACACCAAATGCTTATGGAAGCTTTCCAGGAGGACACTATGAGCCGTACACAGGTTTTCGAGTGATTTGGGCACTTTAAACGTAGTGAGATGTCTGCTGAAGACCAAGCTCGTTCTGGACGCCCTTCAACATCGCGAAATGATGAGAACATTGAAAAGGTCCGCCAAAAGATCAACGAGGATCGTTGCCAAACGATGGACCAAATTTCAGAGGCGACAGGAATCAGTTGGAGCTCGTGCCAGCGGATTTTACGTCCTCCAACGTTACGTCATATCGGACGATGAATGGAATGGGTGAAATGATGCTCAAATGAGCCCAGGGTCCATAGAACTTAGAGCTACCAGACATTCGTCTTTCAGGACAAGGCAAAACCTCGGAGAAAAAACCTTATCCAGGTAACTCATCCTGACCGAGATTCGAAATCGGGACCTCTTGAACGTGAGGCAGACACTCTACCACCACGCTACCGAGGCGGGCCCAGCGGATTTTGAAGGAGGATTTGCACATGAGACGTGTTGCAGCTAAATCTGTTCCGCTCCTTCTCACACAGGAGCACAAAACCATCCGCATGAATGTGTGTCAGGACTTGAAAACAGAGATTGCACGTGATCCAAACTTCTTGAACAAAGTCATTACAGGGGATGAGAGTTGGTGTTACGGGTATGACTCAGAAACCAAGCAAGCGCCAAGCCATTGGAGGACTCCCTACTCTCCCAGGCCAAAAAAAAAGCAAGACAAGTGAGGTCAAATGTGAAGATGATCATTTTATTTTTAGATGTTCGTGGAATTGTGCATCGGGAATTCGTACCCCCTGGCCAGACTGTTAACCAGCACTTTAACTTGGATGTTTTAAGGCATCTGCGAGAGGATGTGAGGAGGAAACGCCCGGAGCTTTGGCGATCGGGTGACTGGTTTCTGCATCACGATAACGCTCCAGCACGAGTGACCCACTATTTGGCATCTCAGAGGTGGTCTGTCGTTCCCCACGCTCCGTATTCGCCGGACCTAGCCCCCTGCGACTTTTTCCTATTTCCACGAATGAAAAAAAGCTAAAACGGAAGCGTTATGACGATGTGGAGGCGGTAAGAAAAGCTTCGGAGAGGGTAGTGAACAATATCAAACTTGAAGAGTTCCAAATATGCTTCCAACAGTGGGAAAAGAGACTCTAATGGAGAGTATTTTGAAGGTGACTGAAGTAATTTTGGAAAAAAGTACAATAAAATGTTTATGACAACAATCCAGTACACTTATCCCTCGTACACTTATGTAACTAACATACTCTATGTTAGTGTTTCGTCTTCATTGTGTAACGCCATAACTTCTTCAAGAAAATAAGGTTAGTCGTAGCATTGATTTGCCTGTCAGGTTGCTAACGTGTGCAGCGAAGCATGTTATTACTGAACGGAATTATTCAAATGTTTATCAAAACAAGAAACTTCTGCAACTGACAGCAAAGTGACATCCTCAGATCCACAAGGCAGAGAGACTTAACTCGGTAGATAGCGTGCGAGATTATCGACTCTGTAATCTCCACAGACGGAAAGCCAACTTGGAACGTCGTCATTATTTAAAGTCGCCCACCCTCGAGTGTACTCCTACACATAATAGGAGGCTTCTTAAATAACAGGCTGTACATATGCAACATTAATTCCTTACAAAGCAGTCACGGAATGGCGGACATAGAGACCATGCAAGTTGCTGTCTAATTTTAGTACATTGGACTTTCTGATCAATAAGAGGTACCTGCTAAAGGTTATACAGCTCCTACAGCCGTTCTTGAACACTGAAACATGTCTTCGGCAGCTCATTGCAGTGAAGTCAACTATTCAAGTAAGAATTGGATGATTATATAATATGTCTATACAGGGAATGTGTAGAGCTGATACGAGATTAAATAAATACAATAGTTCTAGTTAAGTATTGGTTCCACCAAGGCATAATACTGAATAAAACATTAGCCTTTTATCACATTTTAATTCCTCTATAACTAATATATTTATCTCTGTTTCATATAACCTTGCCCCGCTGACATGTATCACTCCGCATACAACTACCCTCCCCCTCACCCTAATTGGCTAATGCTTTCGCACCATAGGCCATAGGCGGGGCCTTCCCGTCACATTTAAACCTGCAATAAACGTCATAATAATTGCCCGGAAGATAGATAAAATCATACAAATAAGAATATTGTGACTTTGTGGGTTCGTGAAAATCAAAAGTCGGGGCTTCAAATACAAAAACTGCACTTTATTTTCCTAGCAAATACATTCGTCACATCACAATTTGCTAGCTAACCTCAAACTGTTTATTTTCTCTCAAAACTCTACATTCAACTGTCTCTCATTTCCGGTAACGATCGGCCATCATTTTTTTTATCGGCTTCGCGAGTCTACCACCAGGGTGACAATATGAAGGCATGCAAAAATCCAAGTTTATAATGAAAATGAGCAAGTTGAAACTGAATGAATGAGCAGTAAAACTGGAACAAGTTTTTAATGAAAGGCCTTCGGCCTTGTTCACTGGGTTTTTTAAAACCAGCACACATTCCTTGCAAAAACGCTTGTCTTTCAGTCTTAAAAGTCGTGTCACGCCATACTTCTCGTGTGCCCTTCATTCACCCAAGTTTCGCCAAGGTAGTATATTTTGCGATTTGTATCCCGGTACATTAAAAAAAAGGCAGAGATCTTGCTCTACAGCAAGACCTCGGCCTCCGTAATTCTGGGAGTCTGGTGCCTATTTTACAAACCAGATTGTGTTCCACTCTTTATTCAATTTGTGTTACATTTGTTTTATAATGAGTATTTTGAGGTACCCTAGGACTACTTACAATTAATTTTACATATAAATATTAATTAATTTCTAACATTAAGCTATCCTAATTCCTAACTTTAGCTTAACCTAATTATTTTCTGTCATCTCCGGTAATTTGTCCTTGTCGAGAGTGTTTTTTTTTTTAAGGTTGTCTTCCAGTGATGAATTCTTCCCTTGCCTTAATTGAGAAAGTGTTTGCCGCTTTGTCGAACCAAGTCCAGAGTCGTTTGTTTCTTATAGTTCCGTAAATCGACTTGTCCTGTACGTACGACATCGCTGTTGTCCTACGTCGTATTGTTAGCGAACATTCCCATACAGCATGTTCCGGTGTTTCGGTTGTTCCATATCGGCAGTTTTCTGTGTCTTTCAGGTGGAATCTGTGGAGGTAGCTGGAGTATAGGCCATGACAAGTCACGTAATGTATTAGGCCTCTGGATGGTTGTAGGAATTTCATTTTCAGGCGTTCCTCGATGTTTGGTAAGATGTCATACGTACGCCTGCCGGTTGTGCTCACGTCCCATTCTTGTTGCCATTCAGAAATTAGTACTTCCTTAATTTCTAGCTCATCGCGGACTACACCGCCGGCTAATTGTGCTGCCCGAATGTTGTTGTTCTTACGTAGTCAGTAGCATGCAGCTCTCCGGCGAATTTCCAGATCTAGAGGAATTAGTCCTAGCACCACGAGGAGAGCGTCAGTTGGTGTCGTAGCAAATGCTACTGTCATCATTATTAGAATTCTGCGTTGGTGTATCCCAGTACAGTCTGATTGCCCTTAAATAACGCCTTCGCCACACAGCAATATCGCCCCTGAAGTGGTAAGTTTTCCTGTTGTCTCAATTTCATGTCGCGATGTTTCTACGGACCTAACACTCACACCTTAAGTTTAGAGCAGCTGTTCGTCTTCCTTCACTGACAAAGACGGATTGTTCTCTGTGCATGCACCACAATTCTTTTTTCGCCGCTTTGTAAAGATTTTCCCTTGCGATACTTCAGCGAAAACTGGCAGTAGACTCTGCCATTATACATGTAATAAGTACACGCGCAATAAACGATCAATAAAATAATTTAGCTCTCGCACTCGGCACAACACACCTTCGAATGACGATATATAACTAATCCAGTTCAAAACAAGGTCAGTGATAAAAGTCATATAAACAAATATGTCATCTCTATCACTAAAGCACGTGCTATCGTGCCATGTGCTTGAGAGCAAAGGAACCTCCTCTTTACTTCGTTTAAGAATTAACATGCATTTCAGATAAATCAACTCTGTTGCGTAATATATTTAATTGAAACAGTTACGAAAATATAAATTTGACAATTCTCTTCCAACATATAAAAATATATCCCCATGTTAAATACCGAACTAACTTTTACCGCACAACAGTCTATACTACAACAGCAGCCAATGAGAGGTGATAAGGTCACGTGACTGTTAAGAGATACGGGGCAAGCTTATGTGAAACAAGGATTAGTTAAGTATTGGTTCCACCAAGGCATAATACTGAATAAAACATTAGCTTTTTATCACATTTTAATTCCTCTATACCTAATATACCTAATATATTCCTCTCCATAATGAAATCATAATCCCAACTATCTATTAGGCCAATTTCTTGTTGGGACGTAATGCTTTTTCTAGGAAAAGCAAAGGTTCCTTCTTTGCATGTCTTCACTTTTCTTGCAAATTCTGCGAAGTGAATTGTGTGAGACGTTATTGATGCAGGATATTTTTTGTGTTTGTTAGAAAAAGCTCAAGGTTACACTGTGTTCCATCATGTTTTCATAAAATTACCTTCAGCTCACAAGTTTGACTTGAAGAGCTTTTACTTTTAACTTTGAGATTAAGGGAAGCATTATCAAAAATAACACTGGACAACAATGAAAATGTTTCAGGCTTAAAAATAGTGACTTTACATGTATTATCATCTGCTGAATTCAAAAATCACAATAAAAATGGTAGATGAGCTCTTGTTTTGAAGATAAAGTGACATTTCATTTTTTAGAGTGAAGATTTTAAATTTGGGGGAATTTTTGGGGCAGTTGGCACACCTGTCAAATAAAACACAGTCATAAAGAAATTTTGGAAATTAAGTGATGCGAAAGTTAAGGAAGGCATTTTTGTCTGACTACAAATAAGAGAACTTGTAGAGGATCCTGCATTTGACCAAATTTTGGAGGGGAAAGAAAAGGAAGCTTGGGAAGCCTTCAAGGATGTTGTTCATGAATTTTTAGGCAACAAAAGAGATGACAACTACAAGCATTTGGTGACAGTGCTCCTGCAAAAATACCGTAACCTTGGATGCAACATGTCCCTTAAGATCCATTTTCTCCACTCCCACCTAGACTTTTTCCCTCCTAGTTGTGGAGCTGTTAGTGATGAACATGGGGAGAGATTCCATCAGGACATTTCTGTTATGGAACAAAGATATCAGGGCTGTTGGAATGAAGTAATGCTTGCGGATTACTGTAGGTCTTTGTATAGGGATTCTGTGGAACTCCATCACAAGAGGCAAGCTAAAAGACGACGAAGTCATTATTCTCTTCAGACCCGACTATCTTGGAAGTATTTTTCCAGCAATTTAGAACTCTTAGCATGTAATTACCAGTTAAAAAAATCAAATGCACTTTCATTGTTATTAGCATGTATGTAATTAAAATGCATCATTTTCTCTCAATCCGTTAATGTGTAATACTTCCACCTTGTGTATATCATAGAAACTAGAGCTAAAATTTTTTTCATTGCCATATTTGTTTTTCTCAACCCAAAATTAGTAGAAATTGCCTCATGAAGTGCTCGAAACATTCAAAAATTACTTTTTGTTGCCCAGTGTAATTAGCATATTGAAAGCACACTAACAGACGTCCGGCAGGCCATCAGGCAAGTGCCCGCCTCGATAGCATGGATGGTAGCGTGTTTACCTCACGTTCAAGAGGTCCCGAGTTTGAATCTTGGTCAGGTTTAGTTACCTGGATAAGTTTTTACCGGGGTTTTCCCTTATCCTGAAAGACGAATGTCGGGTATCTCCAGGCTCTATGGCCCCCCCAGGGGCCTACTTCGGTAGGTACGGGTTTGGCGCACCCGGGGTCCCGAGCCAACAGTCTCCCTCGTGTGGGCTCCTCTTCGTGGTTGAGGGAGACGGTCAACAGGCCCACCCACGTGTAGGCTGTGCGTGGAGATCCGTGGAGAAGGTTTTTAGATTCTTGTCTAGTTTAGAGTTCAGGATTTAGTGAACGAAATTTTTAGTAGGTTTTGATTGATATTTTTTATGTACGTGTATTTTTAATATGTTTAGTTACACTTGTATAGTTTTTAGAAAGTTTTATATCTGGCTTTTGCCATGACTAGCTTTTTAAAGGGCGCTAATGACCGCCGTAGTTGAGCGCCCTTATATATAGGGTCTATGGACCCTGGGTTCATTTGAGCATAATTTCATCGATTTTGTCATCGTCCGATATGACTTAACATTGGAGGACGTAAATTACAACAAAAGCTCAGGGAAATGGTGCCGGCAATGGCGTACTAAAATACTTGTCTTATGCTGGAATTTTGACTTTCTGCTGTTAAAAACAGGCAACATATCTCGTAAAATTGTTTTTGCTCATTCACCTTAGCTTAGCAACAGTAATCTTGTGAGTACTTGCATGGTGTTATCACCAAGTTCGAGTAGTGTGCGTGGGTTACAATGATGCCCCTACCTTTCGAAGAAGTCCATAAACAAAAATCTTAACTTGTTAGGTCGAGGGCACGAGAGTATTACAAAATTGTCATGGGACAATTCTCTTATTTCATTTAATGATACGGTTAGCTGTATGTGCTGCTGCAGGATCTTGTTAGAACCAACCACAAGATTTTTCTTCTGTCAAGCTATCGAAAAATGGTCCTAGACTCCGATATCGCTCTGCATTAATTGGTCCATTAAAGGAAATGGCTCCTATGATTCTTCTAGCACTTCCCTACACCACTACAGGCAATAGTGAAGCATTTCATGTAATAGGGCAGGGTTCTGTGAACCCCAATATCGTTCACGGTAGTTTAACAATTTTCGAGGCAATCACTCTAAACTGGCATGGATTTCACCTGTTAAAACTGTTCTCTTAGAATGCTTCTTGTCTCATAGCGAACCCAAAGCTTCATATTTATTCACCATCGTATAGTTTTTCCTGTACGTGGTACAGAGCTTAGAAACTTTTCAACAAGATCTCTGTACACACAGCGGGTAGATTTGTGCTTAAAGTAATCCTTGCAAATAAACACAGTCTCTTACCGTTATAAATGAAAAACTTTGTTTATTGTAGTGACAAAGGCAATCGCTTAAGATATGATACAAGAGCACCTTCGAGTGGATATTGATATTACATTGCAAGGTCTACCCGAATGTCTGAAGACAGGCCTCTATTAACC
Source organism: Mantis religiosa (assembly GCA_030765055.1). Taxonomy (NCBI): domain Eukaryota; kingdom Metazoa; phylum Arthropoda; class Insecta; order Mantodea; family Mantidae; genus Mantis; species Mantis religiosa. The sequence continues at coordinate 38,127,253 of CM060956.1, forward strand.
CGGGATCGATGGAAAACTCCGGCGCTCTTTCCCTAGGGCAATACCTTGAGTCTAAAAGCCCCCCTCCAATCTAAAGACGGGTGGAAGTGGATAAGCCACATACGCGCGTCAACCCCGCAGGGAAGACTACCGAATTAATCTCGGTGGGGCTACCTGGTGATCTAGCACACCTTCTACTAGCTCTGCAGGCTAGTACCCGAAACTTTTTAGGTAGCCCTCTCCGGGCGGCCGAGGCCTGGTCGGAAGTATCCATTCTCCCACGGGTATTGGGAATAAGAATTACTTTAAGAATATTTTTTTTTTATTTTTAAATCGTACAATATCTTCATGATTCATTATTTTCCTTCGAGCAATCTAACTATAATTAATATAAAGCCAATTTATATAAATCAAACGCAAGTTCCACTACTTGTTTGATCTGAACATACTGCCCCCTCGAGTCCAACCCAATCCGAATAACTCCCATTCGGGAGGGGCTTGAATCTTCGGGCCGAGGTTCCTCTTGGTATCCTGAGAGGTACCTCGAATGCTAGGGGTCCACAGCAGCTGAAGGGGACGGATCCCCTCCCTACGGGGAGTGGCTATTGACAGTTATCTGCAGAGGATCTACCCAGAAGTCCAAAGATCCTTTCCTCCTTCTACCCGGGAGCGATGAAAACCTTAGTGCTGTTTCCTTGGGGCAATATCTTGAGCCTAAAACGCCCCCCCCCCTCCATCGACAACAACGTCAAGACGTGGGGAAGTGGATACGCCACTTACGTGCGTCAACCCCGCAAGGAATACTACCGAATAACCTCGGTGGGGCCGCCTGGTGATCTAGCACACCCTCTACTAGTTCTGCAGGCTAGTACCCGGGACTTATGAGGCAACCCTCTACCACCTCTGGGCGGCCGAGGCCTGGCCGGAGGTACCCGATCTCCCACGAGTGTCGGGAACACACTGCCCGCTCGAGTCCAACCCATTCCTAACAATTCCCATTTGGGAGGGGCTCAGATGTTCGGCCCGAAGTTCCTCAGGTAACGTCAGAGGTACCACGAGTGCTAAGGGTCCGCAACGCCCGCACCACGGCAGCTGAAGGGGACGGATCCCCTCCCATAAGGGAAGTGGGTATTGACAGTCTGAAGTTTTGCTGGATGAGTCATACGCGAGAGTTATAGGAGTATTAATGCGCTAGATAGAACTTATTTTCCAAAAGCATTTCTGGTAAATTCTAAACTAGCATTTATAACATGTTTATCTCTTTGTTTTTGTTTTATCTTTTCTGCCACCTTTAGTAAACTCGCTCTACGAAATTTGATATTAATTTGCCTTACTCTCATTTAGTGATTAGGATATCTGATATTTTAACTATCTTTTACAAAAAGGAAAATGAAGGGTAAAATAAATAAGATTCAAATATATTTCTTATTAACCATTTTACAATGTTACCGAACAAATGTTTGGGTTTTTCAACTGTGCTTAAAGTCGGTTCTTGATCCATACGGGATTGCAGGCGACGACGCTGGTGAAGTGATAGTTGAGGTCTAAGATTTAGTTATCTCCCTAGCATTTGTCAAATTATGAGAACTGAATAAAACCTGTAAAAAGGCTAACTCAGGCAGAACGGTCCTGTGGGATTTGAATCGTATATCTCCCATTCTAGAGTACATGCCTGAACGACCTCGTCAATCCATCACATTTATACGCTTTATGAATATTTCTATCACATTGTTATTTACTAAGTTCAGTAGAACTTGCATAAGAAGTTATAGCAAACTTTATCAAGCATTACGGCTCTGTGATTATGTGTGAGGCTTGACTGCTCATTCTGAACTTGCCTTTTCTTGGATTTCCCTGGTCGATGACAGATGATGCGCTTCTAGGTTTTATCGTGCATGACGATGCCGGGGCAGATGATGCTAATGTCTGCTCAAAGGAAAGAGCATTTCCAATGAATACTAGAGGGTTTCTTGGTCGTCGGTGCTTCTTTACTTGGACGGGGTCTTCAAGCTGGAATTATTAAGGCAGTTACGTAGGTTTCTTTCTTTCTTTTCTTATAATTTTTTATTGATCAGTCAGCAGTACAATGCTTTACAGATCAGAGTGAAAAGAAGGTAACAGTACAATAAGAACAATAACACTCACGGGTAGGCTAGCAGGCCGCCCCCCTAACTACATTAAGTTAGAACTCCAATAATACTCTCTGAGAAATTATGTCAATATTGAAGATGTAAGATAGATATCAAGCACTAGAATCACTCGAATCTGATGTATCACTTGGAAGCAGGTCCTGTGGTAGTCTTTTCTTCAAGCGTGAGGGCTGGCGCGTGCGGACGCCGATGTTATAATGCACAGCTCCTGGAACTTCTTGCAGCGTGGAAAAGAAACGACGAGCGATCCTTCGAATGTAGTCGTGAAGAGGTAACAGTCCTAGTTCGTGATGGAGCTGCTGATTGCGGATGAACCATGGAGCGTTGGTAGCGATGCGCATGAAGCGATTCTATATGACCTGAAGACGACGCAGATAACATATGTGTGCGGCCCCTCCCCCCACAATTGGCAGGCATAAGTAATAAGCGGACGAACGAGTGATTTGTAGAGTAACAATGAAGACCGTAGGCCGAGTGAGTGAGTGGTGTTTAAGGGCCCGTCGACAACAAGGTCATTTGAGGCTGGAACGGCGATGCAACAGAGGTGAGAGTTCTGAAAGTCGCCCGGAGGCCAGTGACATAAGACGATCGATATGAGCACGCCAGGTCAGTCGAGAGTCCAAAAGCACTCCAAGGTAT
>CM060956.1:38135020-38335020 GCA_030765055.1 Mantis religiosa
AGATCCATGGTTCAAATCCCGGCTATGGCATTGAATTTTTCAGTCTGACTCTACGTTTTCACATTTCTTTGTTAAGAGCAACTCTGTAACTCTCATAATCGCAGGTTATCTGAATCTCAAATTTACCCATTCGTCATAAATATGTCATTCCTAATAGGATAAAGAAACATTCTGTATAAAAATGGAGTGGGTTATATCAGTCATTGCTTTACTAGCACAACACAACTTTCTCCAGAGATACATCTGCCCACAGGAATACACTTCGATGGTGGTTTATATATTATTGTGACTTTGTGGGTTCGTGAAATGAAAAGTCCAATTGCACCACTCAAAAATGGTCTTTATTTCCACCGACTTACAGTTGAACACTTGCCAGTTACACAGAATTACGTAATGCACACAATTACGATTCACCAGTTCGTCCGTTACAATTTCACTTTGCTCTCGCAATAACGTACAATCCTCCGATGCACTCACACAGTCTTCTGGTCCGTACACTAGCACTGCACTCTTACGCTGCTCGCCAAGAACTGACTCCCTCACTAATTGCAGCCCTTTTTATAGGAATATCACTGTTTTCTAGAAGTCTCTGGTTTCCGTGAATCACCGCGAAGATTCCAGAGGACAGGGGAAGGGGAAAGAGGCGGCCAGCGACAAGTGACACTTCCCTAATCAACCCCTCAGTTAGTGACTGAGATAGATGAGTGAGTGTGGCGCGTATGCCCCTGGTCCCTTCTCAGCTGTCGTTGGTCTGGCTTTCCGATAATTGGGTGACATTATGTATACATAAACAAAAATCTTTCCATTACAAAAATTGCTTAAAATAATGTCATCTAGCAGCTCCCAAAGTTTTTCGATCTAATTTTGGGACATACTGTATAATAGTGGGGGGGGGGCATTTAATCACCTCTTTTAAACTTCCTTGTTATATGTTGTTTTATATAGATAAACAGTTCTATGCTAGATCAAATATGAACTGGCATGTAGTAAAGAGACAAATCATTATTTTCTATCCGCATCTACGTGTAACATATATTATTGTAGATAGCAGCTCACCCCTTAAACGAACAATCAACCGAAAATCCGAGGTTTAAGACCAAATATGTGTACCTCGCTTACTTATCTACTTAAAATGATGCAAAGATTTTACTTTTCACAATATCTAAAGGACCATTTAAACATGTAAGTACACATCATTTAAATACTTGTTAAATTTCTTGGTTTCTCAGAAACGACATTTTTCTTCCCATTGCAATGCAGTTTTAATCGGATTGTTATAAAATTTATAATATAAACTCTTCAATGTATTTTATGCCTTGGTCTGGGTTTTATTAAAATATGATTTGATTAGTTAAATTATTTAAATAAAAGGAATAATAACTAAAAATAGAAAACCTTCCTGTACCTTTCACTTTTTTATACTGTAAGGGTCAGACCAAACATTATTTGCATATAAAGAGTGAACATAAAGTGTCGATCCATTTTTGAGAAAACTGTTTATATTGAATTTCTTTTACAGGATATCTGAAAGAAGCTGTCAACTGAAGAACGAATCGCTGTTGTTTCCCCACGTTGGAGGGGATTTACATATCAGGATGTTCAAGCGGATTTTGAACGAAAATTCCACAAACCTGGTCCTACAAGGCCTAATATCAGGCTATTGGTGCAGAAATTTCAAAGAACAGGCAGTGTACAAGACGTGAAACATTCGGGTAGACCCCGGGTGACCAATGAAACTGTGCTGCAGGTAAGTGATACTGTGACCAGATGTCCGAAAGCATCAACCAGGAGGTTAAGTCGAGAGTTGGGTGTACCACAATCGACAGTGTGGAAGATTCCGCGATCCAGTTTAAACAGAGGCTTATACCACATCCAAATTTGACATACACCGAACGGGGAGACTACGCTTGTCGCGAAGCATGTGTTAAGACCTGTTGAGGACAGTTGAAGAAGCCAATTTGTTTGAAAAATATGTTGTATAGCGATGAGGCCACCTTCCGCACATGTGGCAAGGTCAACAGACACAACTACAGAGTGTGGGCGGATGAACAACCAAATGCCATCATGAAGTGGAAACGAAACACCTCAAATGTTAATGTGTGGTTTGGGCTGACAAACTCGAAGGTTGTTGTTGTTGTTTTCAAATGCTAGGCTTTGGCAATGAAGCCATTAACTCTCTTGCTCTCCAATATTTCTGTGTAGTGGGTCCAGCAGGTAGGGCTTCACAGGATAAAAGATGTTCTTCAGTCATTTCCTCTTCTTTGTTGCACAGAGGACAATTTGGACTTGTATAAATTCCTATTCTGTGTAAGTGTTTGGCCAAATAATCATGTTCCGTAAGTAATCTAAAATTTGCTTCTGCGGCTTTACGTGGGATTTCTGGAATAATTTCTGTATTTTTAATTAAAATGTTCTATTTTTTATCTTTGGCTTTGTTAGATATTGATTGGTTTTGTTTCTTTTTATATTTGTTTTCGATTAATATTTTTATGAATGTAAAGGGTAAGTTTTTACTTTTGTTCAGAATTAAATTTGCACGCTTCTTTTTTTTTTTCAAGAAAATCAGCTGCTTTATTTCCAGCAATTATACAATGTGCAGGTATCCACTGTAATATAATTATTTTCTGTAGCTTTTGAAGTTGTTGGATCATTTTGTGACATTATGAACTTATTGCACATAATGCTGCTTTAGAATCAGAAAGTATAACAGCATTTTTGAATTTATCTATTCTGTATACAGGCATTTCGTACCTTGTTCCTTCAACCACAATTACAGCAGGATGGCATTTTGGAAACTGTGGTTTTCCAACAGGATGGAGCCCCTCCTCATTTCGCGCTGATTGTTCGGGAGTACCTGGATACGGCACTCCCATGCCGATGGATTGGCAGGGGTTCACACCGTATATGGGTGCCAACTTCCCCAGATCTGATACCTCTTGACTTTTTTGCATGGGGATACGTAAAATCACAAGTCTACAAAGTTAAAATTACCTACATTGTCATTCTTAAGGAGCGTATCAGGCAGGCAGTGCGCAACATCACACCTGCAATGTTTAACAAAGTGTTTGAGGCAGCAGTGCATCGCTGGAAAACCTCTATGGAAGTGCAAGGTGGTCATATCGAATGAGATTAAGAAAACACGTTCATGGATTATGTGTTGCCATGTCATATGGTTTACAAAACTTGTATTTGTTTGACTCTAATATTACGTTTTCTCGAAAACGGATTGAAACTTTATGTTCATCCTGTACTTATTAAGAACATGCCTAGCAAATATTATATCTAGAAAATAAAAACTGAATTTTTCATACCGTACAATAATGTTTTAAATACAGAATTAGTTTGGAAGCTAATAGGAGGAAAACCCCAGAATTTGCTGAAAGACTAATGTATGAATGGGAAACAGACACCGAACATTTGAATATAGGATTTTTGCTTGACATCCTCTCTCTGCATGAAAAACAAAAGAAGAGGAAATAACATTTAGTATATTTGCCTTATGAGTAGTGCATTTTCCGGCGTTCACAAAAGAACTACCGTCGCGAGAACTTTCATTTGTGGTTACGAATTAAGACAAATTTAATTTACGAGCGATTTGAAAAATCATGAAGCGTAATCTCACACTCACGTAGTTCGTTTGTAGTTTTCCGAATGCTGATTAATAAAAAGACAACGTGTACCAAGAACTTTTGACGACTTTTGAGGTATGTAACTTGTAAATTCACAAAGGAAGTTTGCCTCGAATTTCGCACCCAGGCAGAAGCAGGTAAGGGTGTGTTTTGGGATAGGAAAACGGAGAGAACATGACAGTTAACCACTGTAGTAACTTGGCTGGAAAATTGCGCCAGTTAATTACAGAGAACAGGCTTGGCAGGCTGAGCCACAAAGTATTTCTCCATTAAGACAATGCCCCTCAGCTAACACTAATGTTAGCTCAACTTGCTCATTGATTGATGTTCATTCTCAAGGTTGAACAATTACATGTGGGGGATATATTACTCAAATAATAAACCCTAACTTCCAAACCTGATGTTTGTTATATTTGTATTGCTCTCTCTACTGTTACATTACATCCAAAAGTTAGATATCTCTATAGCATTAAAAATGTCTTTTTCTCTTTTTAAAAAAAGGCCCCTAATTGTGTTTGTATGTGAAAAACGTAATTCAAAAATAATAATTTGGCTAAATAAGAAGAATTTTAGAACACGGAAAACTTAAACTATCCCAAACTATCGTGTATATAAAAATATTAATTATTTCTATTTTATAAAAAGAAAACTGCTCTATTTTGATTAAAATGCCACATTGTAGAGATATTTGCATTTCAAAATATGAAACATATCTTGAATTATAATTGTCTACGAATAGTATGTAAAGTTGTCTTCATTCTCAATGATTTTGTATAATTTGGCATTCCTTATAATACAGGCACAAACTATGTAGACGTCATTAAAGCATAAAATGTATTTCAAAAATATTTGTGGCATGTGACTATTTTCAGACTTATTTTGTTATTGCTTTTAATTTTCAGATACCTTCATATTTTCCCAAATTATAAGCCGCAATTCATGTTGTTCTGGTCTACCGCATACCTAGTAGAGTCTCTCTAGTCAATGCGAGTGCAGTTGCGACTCAAAGGAAACGGACCCTCCCGCCCACTAATGACCGTCATAAATCTATCTCCACACTTCAGAAATGGAACACTGTCGTTGACGACCAATAGCAACCCTGATTTTGTGGAAATGACAGTCGCCTGTTTACTCCACGTGGAGTCTCAGTTGCCAAAGTCCCAACTTCCAGTTGATCTGTTTCATTACGTGCAGAAATTCGCTACTGGAGAAGCCTAAAAAAAACTAAGTAATAACGGGAGCTGTTTCTAAGCAAACTCTAGTGTTTGTTTTGAACACATATAAATATGTACTGAAAAATAATCTTGGTAAGGGGTCATGCAATGAACCTGATAAATTCTGGGTATTCACAGAAATACAGTAAGCACAATTGTGATGAAAGGAATATCAAAGACGCCGATCAAGTGTGAAAACAAAAGGAAACGTTTCTGTAACGTTCCTATAATTTCACATGCGATTTAATTCGCCGAGAAATTTATAGATTCTGTGCAAAAGGCAGAGCGGCCACCTTAGATGAATTTGGTTGCACATTTGCAAGGAATTTGTAATTTTCCTTATGGGCACTGCACTTTGCGTGGCCTCCTAAAGGAGCTGGGTTTCAACTACCGCACTTTGAATTAGATAAGGGTTATTATGGAATCCAGTAGAATTGTAGTCAAAACTAAGGAAGTTTCGCAGTAATGGACATAAGATAATTTATTTAGACGAAACCTCTTACGATACCCATGACGTATCGAGAAGTGTTCGTCAAAAGAGACGGCCAACTCCACTCGCGTTAACTAAACAGACTTTAAGTACAATTATTGCATTCCATTCAAAAATTGTATTTCAATGTTTCAACAAAAATACAAGTTTTTAGGATAGCTAAATAACATGAGCTATGAAAATGAATTTTAGGAAACGTTTTAGGAATTTTTCACTCTGAATCTATTCAAATCTTAGCCTACACGCGGCTAGTGTGGAAGAATGGTTAAATTTCCAATAAATAGCTATAAAGTCTGGGACTTAAGTACTTACAGAGATAGTAAGTCGCCACAAAAGGTGCGTATCGCATTATATATGAGAGCCCCTAGTGGTCTACCGGGAAACATACGATCAGTTGGAGAATTTCATGTCATGACGGCATGTTGGCCATGGTAGCGCAAAGGTTAAGAGCGAACGGACGAAGACCGGGAGATCCATGGTTCAAATCCCGGCCATGGCATTGAACTTTTCTATCTGACTCTATTCAAATTTTAGGAAACGTTTGAGCGTTATACCTCGATATTTAGTCATGAAGAGTGATGGAAAACTGGAAAAATTATGCCAGGAAGGATGGCCTTCGTAAGATTTGAACCACCGACCTCCCATCCACCAATTTTGGCTAACCATGTACCTTAAACAATATGACACGAATATTTGTAAGAAACTGTGGGCCATCCCAAACTATGGAAAATGTTTTGTTTACATGAAATAATATAGACTACATATAAAAATAAACTTTTGGAAAAATAGCTTGCAGATGCTGTTTAAAAATAAACTAAGTGGGAATAAAACTCGATGCGAGTATAACAAAACAGATTTGATTTTATTGAAGAGGGCTTAAACAAGAGATCTAGATCTAGAGTGTACTACTATCACTAGCTAAGCGGAAAGAAAGGAAAAACCGAATGTACTGCCTTCAGAATTCGGAATTGTTTTCATATTTTCCAGCAACAAAGTGGACCTATGAACTCTAGAAACAAGTTAAAAATCTAAGTGTACCAGTCAGTACATAAGGGCTTTGATTTCCCTAGAGCAAAAGTACACAAGCACAGATGCATTTTCATAGAATAGCAGAGCATTAGCATATGAAGAGAGTAGGAGATAACAAATGAGGACAGCTTCTAGGTCATCTACTCAAAGCGAGAATCTTCTTCTCCCTAAAGTAATGAAACCTTAGTTTCATATTAAGCCTTCCGGAAAGTCTGCAGCCCAAAAGGCAGTTATTAATCAGAACGTCTATTTCTGTGATGGAGCTCTTGCAATAAAAGCTTTGTGTTTTATTTTCCCTCCTGCGTTTAAGAGAAGATTGCAAGCTTTTAAACGTCACTCTCTTTTCCTTTAAGTAGATCAACATGTAACATAACTTTACTTTTTTGTCACTCCTTCTACCCATATAGGAACTTTATGTTGGAAAACAAACACAGTAAAAAAGAAGCACGGTATAAAGGTTTTAATTTAGCCCATTCGAACATTTAAGGCAGTCATTAATCATAGTTTTAAAATAATTAATTTAATAAGGAGAGGAGCCGAATATTGGATAGTCTTTTTTTTTTTTAAGTTGCTTAAACAACATGTCATTTTCCTATTATATGTAAAGAAGCCGTATTAATATATGCTCACTTTCTTCTCGGGCAACAAACCAGGCGAAAAGACGATTAGAGATCGACGTTTCGGGAGTGTGCATCTCCTCCCATCATCAGGATAATTATAAAATGTTATAACCACAAGTGCGTGAGTATAGAAAATTGTGTCAAGGAAACGTAACTACTTAACTTTATTAACAAGCTGTATTGATCTTTGCTTCTTAAATCGACGGATTTCATTTTTAAGGCCGGTTTCCAAGAGGAGCTGAACTGAAATCCAGCATCACGATTAAGTGTGCTCCTTTCAGAGGAAATCGCCAAAGCCTCCTTAATTCTCCACTCCCAGTAACTGTTGCCTATTGCCAAGATGGTCGTCTCCCGAAATTTGGCCCTATGGTCGTTATCAAAACAATTCTCTGCCAGCCCAGACTTCTCAGGTTGCATTAAACGAATGCTCCGTTCATGTTCGAATATTCTAGTAGCGATGGCCCTTCCGGTTTGTCCTATATACGGTGTCACACATTTACAGGGAATGCGGTACACTCACGGAACTTGGAAGTCCAGTTTTTCTTTCACTAGTCTCAACAGCTCTTTAATCTTCGAAGATGGTTTGTGGATGGTGCTGTTGCCATTCGAAGATTAAACATCTTCGGAGATTAAACATCTGTTGAGACCAGTGAAAGACAAACTGGACTTCCAAGTTCCGGGAGGGTGCCGCATTCCCTGTGAATGTGGGACACCGTATATAGGACAAACCAGAAGGACCATGTGTACCAGAATAGTCGAACATGAACGGAGCATTCGTTTAATACAACCTGAGAAGTCTGGGCTGGCAGAGCATTGCTTTGATAACGACCATAGAGCCAATTTTCGGGAGACGACCATCTTGGTAATATACAACAGTTACTGGGAGCGGAGAGTTAAGGAACTTTGGTGATTTCCTCTGAAAGGAGCACGCTTAATCGCGATGCTGGAAACCGGTCTTAAAAATTGAAATCCGTCGAATTAAGAAGCAAAGATCAATACAGCTTGATAATCAAGTTATGTAGCTACGTTTCTTTGACAGAATTTACTATACTCATGCCATCTCCTGAACTGGCATTGGATTTACTGAAAACAATCTTTTGTTCAGTAATACGAATTTTGAGAGTGTTTTGTCTTTGTTTATATTGGTGTTATATCCAGTAAAACATTTGTAGTTGTAACTTTTATAAATATTCTGATGATGGGAGAGATGCACACTCCCGAAGCGTCGATATTTGATCGTCTTTTCACCTGACTTGCTGCCCGAGAAGAAAGTGAGTGTATTCGTCGCCAGGAAAGCCTCAGGTCTTATTTCGTATTAATACATATTAGGAACACTATAACAGGGTAATAAAGAAAAAAGTGTGTTTATTTGAATTATTTCTTTAAAAAAAATTATATACACTCTATGAGATACACATATGCTGAAATATTTTATGGTGCCTTATACCGGAGAGTAACAATAATCATTTAAAGTATCTTATATTATTCGGTGCAATCTACTTTATATATAAATATGATTATAATATGTTACCCAGTTGCATTTTCTTTATTTTCTGACTATATAAATATAATTAGGTTAAACAAAAAGATGCTAAATTAAACAATATAAATTATTGACAGATATCACAAGCAAAGGACTCCCATTCGTTCATTGGATGCTAGAACAAAGTTAAGGAGGCCTAGAATAGCATATTTACTGTTCCCGGCATTTGTCTAAGCAATAGGGATGGTTACAATAAAGACATAGGTAATCCACAATATCTTCCTCATCTGTTGAGACCAGGGGAACAAAATCGTCCTCGATGTTGCGCTGTAGCTTCTTTTCTTTTGTTTTGGCCTGTTCTGTTAGACGACGAAGATGGTTTAAGAACGCAGCTGCAACATTCTTGGATGATGATTCGGAGTTACCAGTGCTGTTCTAGATCTCCCAGTCCTACTTGGTTCAACATTTCTATGCAGATTATATGCAAGGGAGCTTTTAATTGGGGAATTTGTCATACTAGCTGCCGTACAGGAAGGTCTTCTTCTTGTGTTAGGACTATTAGACTGACCTTGTGTTGATGGTGAATTTGAATTTGGAACGTGACACATTCACCCTTTTATAGACTTCAGTAGTTGATTTCGGCACATTGTTTGCGGGTGGTCAAAAAGTAATGCTTCCTTTTTTTTCTCTTTTAATTGCCAAGAAAATTGAATCCAATTAACATAGCTTGAAAGCTACAACATTAACGATGAATTTGTCACTATTCAATATAATCTCTGTCCTTTTCCACAGTTTTGGTCCACCTTTTAACTAGGGCATGTATTCCAGTGTGGTAAAACACACGGTCTTGCTTCCTAAGCCATTGACGCACGGACGTTTCCACAGCCTCCTCATCTTCAAAATGAATCCCACGATGAGCTTCCTTTAGTGGCCCGATGGTGCCAGGTCAGTGAGGTAAGACTTGCCATCCCAATTTCTCAATTTGTGCAGTGGTGTAACGGCTGGTGTGTGGTCTTGCATTGGCGTGCAAAATAAGAAAATCCGCCATAATTTTTGTTGGGCGAACTCGGCGAAGACGTGCTTTCAGCTTTTTGAGAGTTCTGACGCACTGGACAGAATTTATTGTGCATCCCTGCCCCAAAAAATCAATCATAAGCATACCCTCTGCGTCACAAAACACTGTCACCATAACTTTCCCTGCCGACCGCTGAGTTTTGAACTTTTATTTTCTTCGGTGACGTTGTATGATGCCACTCCATTGACTGCCTCTTTGATTCAGGTCCAAAAAATGAACCCACGTTTCGTCTCCAGTAACAATTTTTTCCAGAAACTCCTCTCCCTCCAAATTGAAGCGCTGCAAGTGTTCGGAGGCTATTGTTTTCCTTATTTCTTTGTTTTGGGTGGTTAACATTCTTGGTACCCAACGTGAACAAACTTTTGAGTAACCCAGTTGTTGAATAATCGTCATCACACTGCCTTTACTGAGGGAAGTAATGCGACACAATTCACCTGTTGTTACCCGGCGATCACCACGTATGATGTCATCGACTCGCTGAATGTTGCATGGAGTCACTGCAGTCACCGGCCTGTCGCTTCGCTTTTCATCTGCATGTGGTGTTTGCCCTTCAGCTTCGTTACAGCGACGAAGCCATCATCTAACAGTGCTGACATCCACCGTTGCATTACCATACACATGTTTTAGACTTTCGTGAATGCGAATTGGTGTTTCACCTTCCGCAGTCAAAAATTCAATCACAGAACGCTGTCTAATACGAATGTCAATGTCAGCCATTTTGCAAGAGGATGCAGTGCTGCCACCTGTTGACTTAGGAAGTTACTACTTCAGGGGATTGGAAAAGAGGGTTTGAGGAATTGAGCCAAATTCAAGGTTTTTACATCACTTACTTATTTAAGGGGAAAAGTAGGAGGCATTACATTTTGACCCATCCTCGTACATTTACGAAGCTCTTGAATAATTCACCTTCTGCTTAACAGCATTAATAGTTTCGATCATGGACTGTGATTCCATTTCTTCCGCTGTTTCGAATTTTTAAAACGGATATCTGTAAACTAAAAATGTCAGTATGAAATTACTAACTGAACTCTAATATCAGATATCCGATATTGCTAACCTCCTAGCTATCCGATAATGATAACCCTCCACACAAAACAAACAAATGCACATAGAGCAGAAAACATATTATGTAATTAAATAAATTGTAATTGAGATAGTTAAATCAAAACCTATAGTTTATGATTACATATAAAATATATAATTACTTACACTTAGCCGATGTGTTCAGATATACTGAACGCTACAAAATATTACGCGACTGCCATTTCACAAAACCTGTCATTAACTTAGCACGAGCTTCATTTGCTACCAGGGAACACAAAATGGCCGCCGAGATAGGGAAAGGCAAAGCATTTCATGCACTCTACAATAGAGTGCAGCAGTTTCAAGATTAAGAAATCATTCAATCCGATAATGGGAAACCATCCGATAATCGGCTCCCTTCCTTATTAATAACTATTATTACCAGTGATACATCATATGAGTTTTGTGATAAATATAACTGAATATAGTGCAAGTACAAGGGCACACGTTAGGGGTCAAAACCTGCGCAAGTTATTCCGAAAAAAAAAACACTGGCATACATAAGGGGCGTCCAGAATGTAAGCTCTGTTTCAATTTATCTCCGCTGCAGTGCTGTGATCGCAGTTCCGCACAGGCGCGGTAGACGCTATGTATCAAGGAGAAAAAACGTGTGCCATTGTGAGATCGTTGTCAGCCACGTACCCTTTGTTGTGCTTGTTTACAATGTCGGTGTTGATTGAAAATCCGGCCTCTTGAGAAATGAGATCTGTGATTCGTTTTCTGAATGCTAGGAAAGTGAAACCAATTGAAATTTATCGTAAAATTTGCAATGTCAAAAGGTGTTGTGTTTCTTCACGACAAAGCACGACCACACACTACAAATGCGACGAAAAACATCCTACAGGGATTTGGCTGGGACGTGTTAGACCACCCCCCGTACAGCCCTGAACTCACTCCTAGCGACTTTCATGTGTTTTTGCATCTCATATCTTTCCTTGGCGGTCAACACTTCAACAATCACAAAGAGCTGAAAGAAAATGTTTCCAACTGGTTGAAGACACAGGCGACAAACTTCTATGAAGAAGGTATACAAAAACTTGTGCCTCGCTATGACAAATGCCTGCAAAATTTCGACAGTTATGTGGAAAAGTAGTTTAAGAGTTGTAGAACTTTGTGCAATAAATAAATTTCTCTATCTGTACACAATTTAATTTTATTACCAAACAGAACTTCGGAGCTACAAAAACGATATCTACTTTAGCCCTACTAATAGTAGGTGGAATTTGTTCTATTCACAATGTAATTATATTAAGGTGTGCAACTTAATGGCTAAAGAAAGAAGAATATGAGAAAGTTTTTTAAAATTGTGGGAAAAAGATGCAGTACTAAGAAGTGCGGGATCATTTATTCGGAATGGGAGGAATAATGCAATAACGCACACATAATAAGAACACTATACGATTAATTTCCAGACATTAAAGGGAGGCTAATATTAGAACAACTAAAACCAAGAAAAGTACTTATTCTCTTTGCTACAGGACATTGTTCATATAATGTACGAGGTCTGTTCAATAAAGAATGATCACACTTTTTTTTGACGACCTACCTTTACTCATCTTCATAATTTTGCTGTACCTACTCAAAATAGTTTCCCATAAATGCGATGCACTTGTTCCAGCTTTTCTGCCAGTCTTCAAAGACATGCTGGAAACTATTTTTTGAGAGATCCTTCAAAATCGCCTCCGCAGCCTTCACCACTGCTTCCTATGATGGATAATGCCTCCCACGAAAGCGTTTCTTCAAGTTAGGGAATAGAAAAGAGTCACATGGGGCTGGATCCGGACTATAGGGAGGGTGAGGGATACACTTCACGTTGGTTTTTGCAAGATATTCAGCAACAACATTGGCAATATGCGGCCGCGCATTTTCGTGGTGCAGCATCCATTCTGCTTCACGGAAATGTGGTCTTTTGCGCCTGTTATGGATTTGCAATGTTTTCAGGACATTCCTTTAGTATTGTCCAGGTACAGATGTGTGTGCAGGTACAATATGCTGATAAACCATTCCATGAATATCAAAGAATGAGATGACCATAACTTTTGCTTTTTGGGGTGTTGGTGATGAAGGGGATTTTCACACTGAGCTTTGCTGTTTGCTCTCAGGATCAAAATGATGTAGCCAAGTTTCATCAGCAGTGACTAAGTTTGAAAGAAACTCCGGATCTTCCTCCAATATCAACTTTAACTGCATGCAGACCTGCATGCGAATGTCCATTTGTTCGGTAATCAACATTCTTGGAACCCATCGCGCACAAACGCGTCTCATGTGTAATGTTTCTCTCACCAACGTGTGGTTGACACCCAATGAAATGTTCATTATTTCAGAAAGTGATCTTAAGGTAATTCGTCGATCCTCCCGTCTCACAATGGCTGAAGCAGTGTTGATGTTTTCTTCCGTAAGAGCACCGGGTCCACCTTCCTTTGAAATTGATATCTCTCGTCTTTAAATACTTTAAACCACCTTCGAGCTGTGTTGTAGGGAAGAACAGACTCTCCAAAGGCCTCCTGTAACATTGTATAGGCCTCAGCTGAAGATTTGTTGAGGCGAAGCCGGAATTTCAAAGCCGCATATTGTTTCTCGGGTGTTAACTCCATTGCAGCGGTAGGAGATACTGAAAATGTCTGAATGTACCTTGTTCTCACAGGCGAGAATCAGGAGTACCAACTCTTCAACTACTTCGGCGTGTTTGTTTCACATTAAGCTAACAGAATATAATAATATTGAGTTTTAGTGCGAAAAATTATGACCGTAAAAATTATCATCATTCTTTATTGAACAGCCCTCATATATTTAAAAAGAATTGGAAGGATTAATTCAGATTTATGTGAGCTTAAATTCACCTGAACATGTTATAAACTGCAATATATATAGGGAACTAGCAGAAGACGGTCGAAGGAACGAGGAAAATGTCTATGGAACCTCTTAAGGGATGAGATTATGCATAAAAATATTGCACAATCAGTAGATATGTCTCAGATAATATCCGGTAAGGCGAAAGAGGAACATATGAACCGCGACAAAAGTGTTAGAGAAATAAAGTATAGGAATACTGCAACCTTTGGGAAAGGAATATCACTTAAGAGATCGTCGGAGGGAAATATTAAGACCAGGAAAAACTGATGAGTCAGATTACCAGACTGGAGATGACCCAATTTAAGACGACAGTTATGGACATTGGAAGGAAGATAGAAACCACCACAAGGAGAGCAAGACCAGAGAACCCCAGGAGAGCCAGCCGAGTTATATGGAAAAAATCAGAGCGGACAGATACAAATGATTATGCAGGAGAGGGAATATGATAACCCGGATATCCGAAACTGACGAACCAGCTCCATTTATCGATGCTAGATCCTTTAGGAGATGGATACCAGTAGGAGAAAGCTTTGGGTACCAGTTGCTGAAGAGGACATTTAAAATTGTAGGAAACTGTCTATCGTAGTTTGTTATAGTTTGTTATTTTATTGCACTTGCATTCCTTGGCATGGAGAAATACGGGTTTTCACATAATCAGGTAAAAATTAAAAGGGAAATATTTCGCTTTTAATTGTTATGTTGGCACCGAAGCGTATGTTTACTATCGGTGGAAGTTTCCCTCTAGTTTCTACAGACGACGCGGATTGTCTTGTATGTCATTCTATGTGCGTGCTTTCAAAGTGAACACGTGGATACTCGAAAACCCCTAAGTTTCCATTATCACCGGTAATGAGTCGTGGCTGCATCCTTATGATTCTGAAGGAAAACAAGCAAGCACAGTGTGGAAATCGCCAGGTTCTCCAACACCAAAAAAAGGCAAAGGTTGTTCCATCTGCAGGGAATGGGATGGTGATCACATTTTTTTTTTTTTTTTTACTGTAATGGAATGATTTACCAGCATGCAGTTCCCCCTCACACTACTGTTAAAGCAGCATACTACACGTCAGTATTGGCTACACTGAGGAAGCACATTGCAAAGAAACGACCAGAGCTTTCTCGAACTGGGTGGCGACTTCATCATGACAATGTACGGCCTCACGTCGCAAATCAAGTCATGCAGTTCTTTGCTCGATTCAACATTACCTGTGTACCACAACCACCTTATAGTCCCGATCTTGCACCCTGTGACTTTTTTATTCCTATCACTAAAGGCAAAGCTTAGGGGTATTTGATTTAAAAACTCTGTAGCAGTGCTCAAGAAAAGTGAGGCGATTCTCTAGGACCTGACAAAGAATGGTCTGCAGCACGTGTTCAAGGACTGCCAGAGACGCTATAAAAAGTGTATTGAAGTAGGATGGGATTACGTTTAATTGCATTAATTAACATCTGTGTGAAAAAAAACAGTCTCAGTCTTTGTTGATCAGACCTCCTATGTGTAACAGGTCTTTCGGTGTTCCGATAACATAATGTCAAAATGTCCCGGGTTTTCACTTCAGAATCTGGGTTCCCTAGGTATATGGGATCGCTGACTACTCAGCACCGTGAGGAAATCGAGGAACGTACGACAGGTAAGCGGCCCTGGTCAAGAAAGTAAACTTTCCGGCTGGGGATGCCAACGTGCTGAACAGATCTCCTTCTAGTATCGGTTGGATCCTTGCGCATGTAGGCGTAAGTCCAGCAGTAGGGTTGGCAGGCCTTGGCCGTATATGGGCTGTCCCACCATGGATAAATATTATGAGAGATTAGGTCTCAAGCCTGTTCCGACTTCATTCTATCACTCACATGTTTCACTCCGGCCAATATTTTTTTCTGTCTTGGGGTATATAACTACACGTATGCCTGACCCTTGCTATTCTCTGTTCAGTCATTCTCTTCAAATATTCCTTACAGATTTTTACATATACATTTCTTTTTAGATACTTTTTGTATAACCTATATCACCTCACAAAATACCGGGTGTCCATAAATGAATATCGGGGTTTTAACGCTTTATAACATTAATTTTATTAAACTTACAGTAATGAAATATATGTCACATGAAAGAGCAACTCAAACAGTTTTATTCGTTGGCACCAGTGCGCATGTGCGTGAAATGTTTACGCCGCGATCCGCTAGAAAGCGGTAGTAGCAAAGATGGCGACTAGTGAGCAGAAAGCGTTTTGTGTTTTGCAGTTTGCAAAGACCGAATCTGTAGTTACTGTGCAACGTGCGTTCCGCATTAAGTTCGGGTGTGATCCTCCAAGTGACAATAACATCCGTAGATGGTTTCATCAGTTTGAAGATACAGGCTGCCTTTGTAAACGGAAGAGCACGGGACGACCAAGAGTTAGCGAAGAGGATGTTGAGCGAGTGAGAGAGTCGTTCACTCGTAGCCCAAAGAAATCAGTTCGGAAGGCTGGTCGTGAATTAGAAATTGCTAAGTCGACTGTTTGGAAAGTTTTAAGGAAACGATTGCAACTACGTCCTTATCGTTTACAGTTGTTACAGGCTCTAAAGCCTGCAGACCATGGTTTACGTGCCAACTTCGCTAACGTAATGCTGTTTAATGACGATGAAGATTTTCTAGATCATGTTGTTTTCAGTGATGAATCGACCTTTCACCTCAGTGGACATGTTAACACTCATAATGCGCGGATATGGGGCTCAAAAAATCCTCATGAGGTCGTACAAGTGCAACGAGACTCCCCTAAAATCAATGTTTTTTGTGCTGTATCCCGGCGGAAAGTTTACGGACCTTTCTTTTTTGGTGAAGCTACTGTAACTGGTACTTCCTACCTTGATACACTAGAGCAATGGCTCTTCCCTCAGTTGGAACAATATGAACCAGAGAATTTCATTTTCCAGCAAGATGGCGCGCCACCTCACTGGCACAACGCAGTACGCGAATGGTTGAACGTAACTTTACCCGACCGCTGGATTGGCCGCAAGGGACCCAATGACAGAGCTTGCTATGCGTGGCCTCCACGTTCACCCGACCTAACGCCATGCGATTTCTACCTTTGGGGTTTCATCAAGGATCGTGTGTATGTACCTCCATTACCAGCTGACCTCCATGAATTACAAAACAGGATTGAAGCAGCTGTTGCAACAATTACTGAAGACACACTGCTCAACGTCTGGGAAGAACTCAGCTATAGACTTGATGTGTGCCGTGTGACAAATGGTGCTCACATAGAACACTTGTAAGCTCGTATATAAAACTGTTTGAGTTGCTCTTTCATGTGACATATATTTCATTACTGTAAGTTTAATAAAATTAATGTTATAAAGCGTTAAAACCCCGATATTCATTTATGGACACCCTGTATTTAAGTGCTTTGTATGTTACCTCTATAACCTTAAAGTAAAACTTTAGGTCATAATATTAAATATCACATTTTATTCTTTGCACTTTGGGCGCGGCAAAGGATAATGTACAACATATACTGTTTCCTTTTGAACTTGAATGTTCTGTTTGATTATAATTGATAAACTGAATAAGATTTTCGCTGATTTTATTGGAATTAGTATCTACATTATAACCAGTGGGCTCCAGTTACTCCAGTTACCATGTTTACTGGTCCTTTCCTTTCTCTTCACTTTTATGTTTTAACCTTGCATTTTGGACTATCACTTTTGAAATAATGTTATATTACAATATTCACATAAAATGGAATATTCTATACATTGTACGTTATTTACGATTCAAAGTATTTGGAAACAACATTCGGTTTATATCGCACATTTTCCCTAGATTCGATTAGATTAGATTGATTTGCGTTCAGTAGGTTCACTTGTAGCCAGAAAAGGCTGTGAACATTGAACATGTCCAGAGGTATAAAGTTTAATAGCATATATGCACTTGAAAAGTTAACATAAGACACATATTGGCTGGCCCCGTAGCTCAGTCGGTAGAGCACCCGCCTGCCGTGCTAGGGGTCCCGGGTTCGATTCCCGGCAGTGGGTGTAGAGATTTTTCTCCGACCAAGATAATTCCCTATCTTCCACAGAGTCTGGAAGTATGAATGAGAATGTGAATGTGTGCGTGATCTAATGATTAAAAACCAAAAAGATAACCAGTTAACACCTTCGGTATGTTCCAAAGGAGAACGGTCGCCGATATTACTATAGCAGTTAAAGGCGGGGTATAAATGGAACAAGGAAAAAAAAGACACATATTATATATTAACAGCAATTTGGAAAACAAAGCATTACGGCTTATACCAGTACGATTCAACCTTTTTGCTATGGATACCATTCTTGTTATTTATTAAATACATATACATTAAAAATAAGCTTTCAACTTGCATCAAATATTTATTAGTAATGATTAGTCATTGGAATAGTTAGATACTACTTACAGAGCTACAGAAGCATTATCAGGATAATTTGTAATTCAGATAATTTTGTACAGAATAAAAGTATTTTGAGCAAAGGTACTCTCAAACAGATTTTTTAAAAGCACCGAAATTAGCAACTTTTTCTTTAAGAACATTAGAAAGTGGGCCAAATATTTTGATAGTTTCATAATGCACAACTTTCTGGAAGCAAGAAAGTTTAACACTTGGATAATGGATATTATACTTTTGTCTAGTGTTTATTTTGTGAATTACATTATTTGTTTTAAATAAGGCACGACTGTATACAAATAATTTTAGGATCGAGAATATATACTTGCAAGGAAGCGTTAATATCTTCAATCTTGTAAAAAGATCTTTACAGGAGCATCTGTTGTGGGTGTTAGTAATGATTCTTATAACCCTCTTTTGCATAAGAAATATTTTTTTACTTTCTACTGAGTTGCCCCGAAATAATATTCCATATTCCATGATAGATTAATGTATAATATACTAATTTAAGTGTGTCAATAGAACTCACATTAACCAGCTCTAGGATAGCATAACAAGCAGGCAGTATACTGTATATTGCAACAATTGTACCATTAAGGTAAATACGAGGTACGTTCAGAAAGTAAGTGCCGTTTGGTAATAAAATTAAATTGTGTACAAATACAGAAAAATTATTTTTTGCACAAAATTCTACAAGTCTTAAACTACTTTTCCATATAACTGCCGAAATTTTGCAGGTATTTGTCATTGCGAGGCATAAGTTTTTGTTTACCTTCTTCATAGAAGTTTGCCGCCTGTGTCTTCAACCAGTTGGAAACATTTTCTTTCAGCTCTTCGTCATTGTTGAAGTGTTGACCGCCAAGGAAAGATTTGAGATGCAAAAACAAATGAAAGTGCTAGCAGCGAGGTCAGGGCTGTACGTCCCAGCCAAATCTCTGTAGGGTCAAAAACTGAAGTGCACTACCCATCCGTTTTACTTTCAGTTGCTCAGTAAGAATCTTTGGCACCCAACGTGAGCAAAGTTTACGAACTTTCAATAACAATTTCATGAACTAGTGATCGTGACATTTGGGGAAATTCCATAGCGAGAGCACTAATTGTAAACTTCCGGTTTTCCTGGATCTTGTCATTAATCGCGTGAACCAGTTCTTCTGTAACCAAAGATGGACGCCCACTTCGTTTCTCATCGTGCACTTCACTACGTCCTTCATTGAACTGTCGGACCCATCTTCTCACCATTGTATCACTCATTGCATTTTGTCCGTAAACATCGCAAATTTGCCTATAAATTTCAATTGGTTTCACTTTCCTAGCATACAGAAAACGAATCACCGATCTGATTTCATAAGCGGCTGGATTTGCAATCAACTCCGACATTGTAAACACGCACAACAAAGTGTACGTGACTGACAGCGATCTCATAACAGCATACGTTTCTTTTCCTTGATACAGAGCGTCTACCGCGCATGTGCGGAACTGCGATTGCAGCGCTGCAGCGGAGATAAATTGAAACAGAAATTACTTTCTGTACGCCCCTTGTATGTTGGCCGACATCACGTCCACATAAACATATAGATGTGTAAAGTCAGCCAGATAATTCAAGAAGAATGATCATCACTTTATTTCTCCCAGGCAGAATGTGGTTTACGTGACTTAAAGACCACTAACTATCGTATCTCTTCAATTACAGAATGCGTACCGTTTCTATACGTGAGTGAGGTAGTTCAAACCCAGGCAACCTTCTACTCACTAGTCACGATGCAGGATACATCGCTAGTTGTAGTAACATATCAACATCAGTGTAACGTACTCACCTGCGGAACAATAGCACCTTCGGGACCAACTGACTAGCAACTGAGTAAGCCAAGGAGCCGCGGAAGTTTGAAGCCACAACCTCCCTGGAACTATATGGATCGCTCAGGGGGACACTTTAGCTTTTATGGCTTAACGATGTTACTGGCAGCTAATTAACTACGAGCATAAACTCTTAAACTGAGCTGACAGTTCACAGGAACACCCTTAGGGACTAAAACCACTAGTCATTTTTGTTAAAGGTAATAATTTGAAGGCATGAACATATCAAATTTCATATCAAAACTTCCAGTAACTAAATAAGCATTCATTTAAATGTAATTCAAGCAGAATTTCCTGGTTTAGATTTAATTAGTTCTAAGCCTCTCCAACTTTAAAATTTCAAATTTTTCCCCGATATATGAAATGGGACCACTGTATCCATATATATTAAATGCTATTTAGGAACAAAAACGAAATTTTTGCGTGTTTATTAATTAATATAACATACACTTTGCCCGCCTCGGTAGCGTAGATGGTAGCGTGTCTGCCTCACGTTTAAGAGGTACTAAGTTCAAATCTTGGTCAGGGTGAGTTACCTGGATAAGGTTTCTTCCGGGGTTTTCCTTATTCTGAAAGGCGAATGTCGGATAACTCTAAGCTCTATGAACACTGGGCTCATTTGAGCATCATTTCACCCATTCTATTCATCGTCCGATATGACTTAACGTTGGAGGACGAAAATTACACCAAAAAAAAACCTGAGAATTAAATTCAGATAAAATCTTCGATAATTGCAATTATATTCAAAGTGATATGTTTGGAAAATCTTCAGTAACTAATGTTTGAAGGTATCATTAAATATTTTGTATTAAGTAACTGTGATATCTATTCAAAGTGAGGGCACCGGGGTAGCGCAGTGGTTTCGTTCGCTGCTCTCATGCTAAGGGTCACTAGTTCGATTCCCGGCTCTGAGGTTGGCGATTTTAAGTCGGTCCTATCCACGCCTTCACCTCTGTCTATCAGTTGTGAAGTATTTTCTATGTGCGTCGTTGGAAGTCCGCGTTATAAGCTGTAGGTCCTCTCGTCTCACCGTAATCTTGAATATCACCCTATCATTGGAGGTAATGGGCCCGCTCTATGGGTGCCTCCTCCTGTGAAATGGGTCCAGACAGCACTTGGTGGAGTTAGGTTACCCCGAAAGCCAAGATTGTCATATGTGAAGTGTTGGTAACCAACCAGCCAATCTCTATTTAAAGTAAATGCATACCCCGAGAAAACAATCTCGCATTCTAGCTAGGCAAATAACTGGAGTGAATAATTTCAAAACCTTTTTTTTTATTCAAACAAATTACTTCAAACCCGTGTTGCACCTTTAGCTATATCATGAGATATTTACATTTGAAAGGGTAGAGCCAGAATGAAAATTCAATGCCATAGCCAGGATTTGAACCACGGATCTTCTGGTTTCCGTCCAGCCGCTCTAACCATGTGAGCTACTGTGGCCAACGTACCAACATGACATTAAATTCTCCAACTGACTCGTGTTTTGCCCGGTAAACCACCAGGAGTTCTCATAAACACATGAGACAACTACCTTAATGGCGACTTACTATGCTGTAAGTACTTTAAGGCCCGGGCTTTATAGTTCGGACCACTATTAGGTACAATTAATGGAAATTAATTGTTCTTTCACACTAGCCGTGTGTAGGACGCACTATGAAAGGGTAGAGCTAGAATGAAAAATTCAATGCCATAGCCGGGATTTGAACCACGGATCTTCTAGTCTCCGTCCAGCCGCTCTAACCATTTGAGCTACTATGGCCAACGTACCAACATGACATTAAATTCTCCAACTGACTCGTGTTTTCTCCGGTAAACCACTAGGAGTTCTCATAAACACATGAGACAACTATCTTAATGGCGACTTACAACGACGGGCTTTATAGTTCGGACCAGTATTAGGTACAATTAATGGAAATTAATTGTTCTTTCACACTAGCCGTGTGTAGGACGCACTATGAAAGGGTAGAGCCAGAATGAAAAATTCAATGCCATAGCCGGGATTTGAACCACGGATCTTCTGGTTTCCGTCCAGCCGCTCTAACCATTTGAGCTACTATGGCCAACGTATCAACATGACATTAAATTCTCCAACATTTGCATTTGTTGTACAATTTATATATTTTTATACAAGTGTGCGGAAGATGCTCTTCAGGAATTCTGCAACCTTGATTATATTGAAATTAATCTTAAAAACCACTTGCCGGGAGACTGAACTTAATACAGCCGGTCGATCACTGGAGTACAGAGTGCATTGTCATCAGAAGGGAGCGGATTTATAGGCACTAAAAATGTGTGATATACGCAGCCAAAGAAAAAAAGCACTAAAATGGTCAAAATAGGCACTAAAAATTTGCTACTTAGAAATACACAATTTTAGTAAAATGGGTCTTAAAATGCACTATAAATGCACTATAAATGCACTATAACAAAATGACAATCATCGCAACATATACTGCAACAAATTCGCTAAATGCATACTATTTTGCTGTTCCCTAGGGGAAATAGTTCCACATTTATTCGAAATTTCATAAAGGGATGCACAGCAAGTTAATATAACAGATATTTTCGTATACTTAAAATACATATAAATCCACTTACTAAGTAAGAAGGCGATAAGGCGATATTGAACATCTGAATTTGCCTGGTTCTCACAGGCGAGAACCCACGGCGTGTTTGTTTGGCATTAAGCTAACAGAATATAATCAGATTGATTTTTAGTGTGAAAAATTACGACCGTAAAAAATTATGATCATTCTTTATTGAACAGCCCTGGTGTAAGTAAGCGACTACTGCTTTAACTGCAGCATAATAAAATCCCTTGAGGGCAAAGACCTCTTACTGTGCAGGTTTTAGCAATTGAGAAGCTCATTGGGTTCGCAACTCTTAAGGGGCTTGTGCGGTTGCTGCGCGTACTTTCGTATCATTAGCACAGCCATTGTCAACTACACATACTAAACACACACTACATTGTCGTACAGGTTTATTGATGATATACATTCACTTTTAGTTTATAGCACCTAAGTAGATACTTGCAGTGTCCTTCATGTAGCCCTGTTCCTAGCTGTGTTGACCACTGTGTCACTGTTATCTTGTTGAAGCTCTCCGCCCATCTTATCTTTGGTCTCCCTGCCGTTCGACGTCCTATTCCGGAGTCCCATATAATCATTCGTTGCATCCATCGGAGGTGGTGCATTTTGACGACGTGCTCTCCCGATCTCCATATCAGCTGTTGCGCCCGTGAAGCCACGTCGATGATGCCTGTTTCCTCCTGACTTCCTCGACTGTCATCCTATCCTTCCGTTTCACGTGTAATAGCCTCCGCTCCATTTTACGCTGGCAGATTTAGTACTATGGTACTCAGCTTTTTTTACTGACCAAGTTCGGCAACACTATTTAATTTCTGTATATAACAGTGTTATTATCAGAGCACTGATATAGTTTCCTCTGGAACAGGTGATTGGCGTCCGTACTTAGGCTTTTCGCAGAATAGATTCATTTTATGGACAATTATGAAGCTAAAGCACGACTCATTAAAAACCTCTCCACTTGGAAAAAGGACGTGTTTCCATGTTTGTCAGTACGTGTCTTGTATTCGCTTCATATGATGAGCTTGTGGTCGAATGTAAAGCTGTCGTCATTAGCGTAGCAAATATTTTATAATAATTCTGCGCGAAAAGCTGACAGGAATTCTACGTTCTGTTCTGAATGTGAAACTTGTTAACATTGATGGATACTGCGAGGTAAAAGCTGTCGAGGGATAAAACCACCTGTTAGTTTTTTTACCTCTCTTTCAACACTGAACAAACGTTGATACTCTTAGTGTAAAGAGGATTTGAAAAAGCTTTTATAACGGTTGCAACCTCTCAGAGAAATAACTACATAAACACACGGACAATACGTTTATTCACAAATCCGGCATGCTTCATAAGATGAACTGCTGTATAAAGGTAAACAAACGAATTGCGAACTTAACGCCATTAAACGCCATTTACGATATCCCAAAAGGAAGCTATCTCTTTCTTAAATATAATTACTAATCTGTCCTCCGGTTTTACTCTTACCTGAAATTTAACGTTATTTTCTACCTCTTATATATATTTTAACATGACTTACAGAAAAATATCTTATGTTATATTGGCGTAGCATTTTATATCCTCTATCACTTATTAGTGAATACACAAATTATTTAACGAATGCTTATTTCTTCCTTTATTACATATTTAGTAGGTATAGATAGTTGTTGACTAATCTCCGTTTCATATAACCTTGCCCCACTGACATGTGTCACTCCGCGTGCAACTACATTCCCCCTTATCCTAATTGGCTAATGCTTTCGCGCCATAGGCCATACGCGGTGCCTTCCCGTCACATTGAAACCTGCAGTAAACGTCATAATAATTTCCAGGAAGATAGAAATAAGAATATGAAGGCATGCAAAAATAATGAAGTTTATAATGAAACTGTGCAAGTTGAAACTGAATAAATGACCAATGAAACTGAAAAAAGTTTATAATAAAAGGCATTCGACCCTTTCCACTGGAATTTTTTAAAACCAGCTCACATACCTTGCAAAAATGCTTGTCTTTCAGTCTTAAAAGTCGTGTCACACCATACTTGTCGTGTGTCCTTCATTCACCCAAGTCTCGTCAAGGTAGTATATTTTGCGATTTTTATCTCGGTAAAGTCTGATTGTCCTTAAATAACGTCTTCGCCACACAGCAATATCGCCCCTGGAGTGGTAAGTTTTCCTGTTGTCTCAATTTCACATTGCGATGTACCTACACATCTAACACACCTGTAAGTTCAGGGCACAG
The DNA here is from genome assembly GCA_030765055.1 of Mantis religiosa. Classification (NCBI taxonomy): domain Eukaryota; kingdom Metazoa; phylum Arthropoda; class Insecta; order Mantodea; family Mantidae; genus Mantis; species Mantis religiosa. The sequence goes on from CM060956.1 coordinate 38,159,556, forward strand.
CTCGACTTCTCTCACTGACAAAGACGGATTCTTCTCTGTTAGTGCATTAAACATATTGTGACTTTGTGGGTTCGTGAAATGAAAAGTCCAATTTCACCACTCAAAAATGTTCTTTATTTCCACCGACTTACAGTTAAACACCTGCCAATTACATAAAATTACGTAATGCACACAATTACGATTCACCAGTTCGTCCGTTACAATTGCACTCGTAATTACGTACGGTCTTCTCAATAGCACTGCGTCCTTACACCAAGAACTGACTGACTGTCTCTCTGAAACCCTTTTTATAGGAATGTCACTGTTCTTCTAGAAGTCTCTGGTTTCCCGCAAATCACCCGAACGTTCCAGACCACAGGAGAAGGGGAGAGAAACGTCGAGGGACAGGTGACACTTCCCTAACCACCCCTCAGTTAGTGACAGAGACTAATGGGAGGCGTGGCTCAGCGGCCTTTGGTTTCCTCACAGCTGTGGGCCTCATGCCTACCGCTAATTGGGTGACAATATGCAACAGAATTCTTTTTTCGCCGCCTTGTAAAAGTTGCGATGCTTCAGCGAAAAACTGACGGTAGACTCTGCCATTATACATATAATAAGTACACGCGCAATAAACGATCAATAAAATAATTTAGCTCTCGCACTCGGCACAACACACCTTCGAATGGTGATATATGACTAATCCAGTTCAAAATATGGTCAGTGAAAAAAGTCATATAAACAAATATGTCATCACTACCGCTAAATCACGTGCTATCGTGTCATGTGCTTGAGAGCAAAGGAACCTCCTGTTTACTTCGTTTAAGAATTAACATGCATTTCATATAAATCAACTCTGTTGCGTAATATATTTAATTCAAACAGTTACGAAAATATAAATTTGACAATTCTCTTCCAACATATAAAAATATATATCACCATGTTAAATAACGAACTCAATTTTACCGCACAACAGTCTATACTACAACAGCAACTAATGAGAGGTGATAAGGTCACGTGAACGTTAAGAGATACGGGGCAAGCTTATGTGAAACAAGGATTAATGGCACTGGGGATTAGTTGATTTGCATCATTTTCCCCCTGGCTTCCCAATATAAAGCCTGTAGGTTCCCACTTTTGAGACCATTACATTTGTCCAAATGGTATTTGTTCATGTTGACATCCTCTTTACAGACAGTACATTTGGGTGTAGGTATGCAGTGTATTTTATAAAGCTGTTCTGCAAGACAATCATGGCAAGTTTCCATTCTAAATATGGCCACTGCAGGACTTCTTGGCAATTTTTGTATGTCAGTTTTATCTCCAATGTTTTTTATAATCCTTGTGTTTTAGTTTACCTTCATCAAATCTCTGCTGTCTTTTAAAATGTAGCTTAATGTTGTTTAATTTTTTTATTAATTTCATTTTGTCTTACAGGTTTTATTATTTGAATTGCACCTTTTTTTGCTAGTTGGTCAGCATGTTTATTACCTAAAAGTCTAACATGGGATGGGATCCATTGCAGGGTGGTATGATTTCTTGATTCGACAGCTTTAATTAAACTTCTTATTTCTTTGATGTTTCTTGTTGTTTTGTTTTTATAATTTACAATACCATCTATGGCTGATTTTGAATCTGTTAAGATAACTATGTTTTGCTTTATGTACGATCTGTATAGGATATTCTGCAGTGCTGCTTTTATGGCTGTTAGTTCTCCAACACAATGGTTTGAAACTTCGTCTAGTGTTAGATACTGTGGCAAATGTTTGCAGTATACTCCTGCACCAGCATCTTGTTTGTTTATAAAGGATCCAACTGTATATATTCGGAGCCATTCTTTCTCTGGATATCTTTCATTTTCTGTGGCTAATGCTATTTCTCTCATTTCGTCTGGTAAATTGTTTTTCTTGTGTATTGTATATAACAGGTCATTCTTATAATGTATACCAATATATTCTGTTAGGCTCCTATCCTCCATTGTTGTTAGATTTGTTGCTATTATGTTCTTGTGTTTTGAGTTATTGATTTATGTTCTGTAGCTTGTTTGGGCTTTTAGATTGCTTATATTATCCTCTGTGTGATGCTATTTCTGTTAACTTGCAGTTTTTGTGCTAGGGTAATTGCCTTTAGTTCATGTTCCAATTCCATGGCCATATTTCTGTGAAGCTTTGTAGTATGGCAGTTGGTGTTGTTTTTACAGCTTTTAAATAGATATTGCATTTAACCCAAAAATTAGATATTAAGGTTTCAATGGATAGCCATTATTTGAGGTTCCATAAAAATTAATAAAAGAAGGATTTCTAAAAAATGTTCCCTGTGTATGAGTCTGTGAATACCATAATTAAAAACAAAACATTGGAAGTACACCAAAACTCAGTTAATTCAGTGTGTTCCAAAGATGCATGAGGAAGAGTTAGGAGGAAGTTGAATTGCTTGCGGGATCGGCCCAGGTAGAAAAAGTACACATTGAGTTGAGTGCAGGGATTTCTGAACGCGCGCTTGAATTGAATGCCTGGCTGTCCTTGGACATCCTTTTAATTGCTGGGACTGAACAGTCGAATAAGTGAGAAATTCGATCTCTTCAAGACGGTGCTGATTGCACCTTCAACAAGGTTAATGTAGAGGAATTTGAGTTTTAGTCCAAATAAGATATATGTGGACTTCGAAGAAATCTTACACATGACTATTCGTAAAATTATACCAAGTGCAAGCTTACGGCTATGTAAATTTCACCTCGGACAAAGTTGGTGGAGGAAGATTGGGAAAACGATTCTGAGATTGGTAGCTTCCTGAAGCAAATTAATACCTGAAGCTTTCCTGGCGACGAATATGCTCGATTTCTTCTCGGTGAAAAGACGAATAGACGTCTCCCATCATCACGATATTTATAAAATGTTATAACCACAAATGAAACACTGGATATAACAAAAATATAAACAAAGACAAAACACTATCAAAATTCGATTACTGAACAAAAGACTGGTTTCAGTAAATTAAATGCTAGGTCAGGAGATGGCGTGAGCATAGAAAATTAATTGTGTCAAAGAAACATAACTACTTGATTATCAAGCTGTATTTATCCGTGCTTCTTAATTCGGCGGATTTCCATTTTAAGGCCGATTTCCAAGAGGAGCTGAACTGAAATCGAGCATCACGATTAAGCGTGTTCATCTCGGAGGAAATGGCCAAAGCCTCCTTAATTCTACGCTCCCAGTAACTGTTGCATTTTGCCAAGATAGTTGTCGTTCATGTTCGATTATTCTGGTAGCGATGGTCCTTCCGGTTTGTCCGGAGCATTCGTTTAATGCAACCTGAGAAGTCTGGACTGGCAGAGCATTGTTTTGATAACGACCATAGAGCCAACTTTCGGGAGACGGCCATCTTGGCAATATGCACAGTTACTGGGAGCAGAGAATTAAGGAGGCTTTGGTCATTTCCTCCGAGAGGAGCATGCTTAGTCGTGATGCTGGATTACAGTTCAGCTCTTCTTCGAAACCGGCCTTAAAATGGAAATACGTCGATTTAAGAAGCACAGACCTGTACAGCTTGATAATCAAGTTAAGTAGTTACGTTTCTTTAACACAATTTTCTATACTCACGCCATCTCCTGACCTGGCATTTAATTTACTGAAAACAGTCTTTTGTTCAGTGATGCTAATTTTCATAGTGTTTTGTCTTTGTTTATATTTGTGGTATATCCAGTGATTCATTTGTGTTTATAACATTTAATAAATGTCTTGATGATGGGATGCATACTCCCGAAACATCGATTTGTAATCGTCTTTTCACCTAGCTGCTTCCCGAGAAGAAATTGAGCATTCCTGAAGCTATTTTTCGGTTTTACATATTTAAGTCCCAACTAGGTGGAGGACTGTTTTACTAATGACATCATGGCAATACAATGATGGGCGATTTCATGAATTTTGTGATTATATTCTAGAAAATTGCGTCATACCTGATAAGCAATCCCCTCCAAATTTATGGGGTGAGTTTTCTTCCTCTTGCATGTGAATCTTTTCATGCACAGCTCGTTCTAGTCCCCAAAACCCTAACGTTTACCAGCTGTAAACGTTTTGAAATGTTTCAAGTTAAAGAGTATATAAAAATACGGTCTGAATCAGTCATTAGACGACCAACAATTCGAAGAAGAGAAACTGCTGTTTATAATAAATTAATCGAGCTACAAAGCGATGAAATAGTCCCATTTCAATTCATTAAAAATGTATGTTATCAATGTCATCCCAAAGTTTGACGATGTTTGATAAAGTGGAATAAGTGAGGTTATGAAACTATAAATGTATAATGTGATACATGTAACTTTTTAACCATACCAGTCTTAGTTTCTTCGTAAGGCTGGGCTGCAAGTAATAGGTCTATAAAATGGGAAGGAAAATGTTAGGTGTTTTACTGAAGACGCAACTCCAGGACTCCGTAGAAAACCTTAGCATGCAATTCGTAAATCTGTGCCCTCCCAACACGTAATCGTAGACACCGGGAGACTTTTAAGAAATTTCTCTGTCCTACCTACGAGGGCTCTTCAATAAAGAATGATCACAATTTTTTTGACAACGTACCTTTACTCATTCTCATAATTTTGATGGTCCTTCTCAAAATAGTCTCCCCTGAATGCGATGCACTTGTCTCAGCGTTTCTTCCAGTCTGGAAGCCATTTTTGAGAGATCCTTCATAATCGCCTCCGCAGCCTTCACCACTGCTTCTGATGATGGATAATGCCTCCCACGAAGGCGTTTCTTCAAATTAGGGAATAGAAAAGAGTCACATGGGGCTAAATCCGGACTATAGGAGGGGTGAGGGATGCACTTCACGTTGATTTTTGCAAGATATTCAGCAATAACATTGGCAATATGCAGCCGCGCATTATCGTGGTGCAGAATCCAGCCTGCTTCACGGAAATGTGATCTTTTGCACCTGATATGGACTTGCAATGTTTTCAGGACATCCCTGTAGTATTTTCCAGTTTCTGATGTGCGTGCAGGTACAACATGCTAATAAACCATACCATGAATATCAAAGAATGAGATGACCATAACTTCCCCAGCAGAAGTAACCACTTTTGCTTTTTGGGGGTTGGTGCTGAAGGAGATTTCCACACTGAGCTTTGCTGTTTACTCTCAGGATCAAAATGATGTAGCAAAGTTTCATTAGCAGTGATTACGTTTGAAAGAAATTTCGGATCTTCCTCTAACATCAACTTTAACTGCATGTTACCTTCATTACAGCGATAGGCGATACTGAATATGTCTGAACTTGCCTGGTTCTCACATTCGGGAACCAGGAGTAGCAACAATGAAACTACTACGGCGTGTTTGTTTTACGTTTAATAAGATGTAATTTTAGTGTGAAATATTTTGACCGTAAAAAATTTGGGATCGTTCTTTCTTTAAGTATGCGTTCTTTATGAGCAATTCATATGAAATATGAATCAAGCTCCTAAACTAGAAAATAAAACCGATGTATATGTTCATAAATTTTAGTTTCCTCTGTTTTAAACACTACTCTATTTCTACTCACGTCACATTATGAAGATATGCTCTGAAGCAAGAACATAAGAAATGTAAACAACAGTAATGCTAAAATCAAGTGGTTGCAAGGTGGATGCAAAATCAAAGGCTAACATGAAAGACACCAATATCATTTTAAGCCGTTATAATTTCGACAATGCTCTGAAACAATAAGGAATATCACCAGGAGTTTCGCAGCGACAGGCCGGTGCCGGAATGTATGTGCCTAATCGAGCAGTAAAGCCATCGAAGCATGAAAGCTGATGCTAGACAGGAATGACGGACCATTAAACTTTTTAATCGGGTTAATACAATTCCGCATTATTACTACAATGAAATGACCCAATGAAAATGCAGTTTAACCGAGTGAGGTGACGCCATAGTGACGTGAGGGTCTCGTATTCAAGAGGGCCTGGGTTCACACCCGGGCTCCTTCCAACCTTACCAAACTTGTTTGTTGTTTTCGTTCAGTGGCTAGAAGAATGCAGGGTTGGATAGTTTGATACGTAGATTTTTCTATAATCCGTTTGAATGAGTGAGAAAATCTGCAAGCACCCGAGGAGATCGCTTGCCATCTTCGCTCCTATTAGGTTGAGATGTACTTCCTTTTGCAGATGACACGAGGTTCTTAGGATTATCATTTGACAGGAAGCCTATCTGGTCATTGCATATAGCACAGTTGAAAGCACGATGTAACCATTCTCTGAATATTTGGCTGGTACTAAGCAAAATGGGAAAAGTTCTCACCTGTAGCAAATAAGATGCATTAGAGCCTCTACCGTTGCCACTCGGTATCCCCACTCTTTAAATTTCCCTCGACAATTGCGAGTATTCGTGGTGCTGGAGGTAAGGGAACGGAAACTGAATTTTCCAAAGTTTATATTAAAGCAGTTGTTGAACTCACAATTGAAGCATGAATATTCGTATATTACGTAAATGTATTAAATATTTAGTTTAAAGTTCATTATAGTTTATGAATTATTTATTTTTCTAATCCAACGAAAATACCAGCGGTGCATCCATATAGCTATGAATGTTACTTACGTTAAGAGATAATTCGTCATTGTCATTGTCTTCAACGTCTGAGTACTGCAAATTTATGATGATAGGTTCCAAAATCTCGTTACGTGCTATTTCTTTCCAAAAGTCCTCTTCTTGTAGTTTATCTGATATCTCACGCAGTTTTACCAGTCTTGTTGTGTTCCTTGTCAATTTCTTCGTGAATAAGTTGTTCAACGTCAGTCAGTTTAAAAATATTATTTCTGTTTGCAACATAATTTGAGCCCATATTAATTCTATTGGATTGTTCTAGCAGTAATAAGGTGGGGGGAGGTGGATTGCGCTTCATTGATCCAGCTGATACACTTTTTCATGGAAGATTGACTGAATAATGCTGCTTTGAACTCTCTAGAGTAAATAGAGATTACGAACTATTCATAAACAAAGATATAATGTGACCAGACACGTTGTGCCAGACTAGGTAGAAGTGTACCGTTTCCTCTCATCGAATTTAACAAACACCTTGGCTTATTCAAAGTACATATTTCTTTTGTCACGTCATGTCAAATGTTTACGTTTCAGTTCTGAGTAATTTACAATATACGTTCACGCATACATTCCAACCAATAATGATATTCATTACAGTGCTTACGTCGCAATGCATTGTTATAATATAATGGTATCTACTTTATTTATTTGTATTACAATGCAATACAACACCGCAGTACTCAGATTGGTTGCTCACCTAATCCTTGTTTCACATAAGCTTGCCCCGTATCTCTTAACGGTCACGTGACCTTATCACCTTTCATTGGCTGCTATTGTAGTATAGACTGTTGTGCGATAAAAATTAGTTCGTTATTTAACATGGTGATATATCTTTATATGTTAGAAGAGAATTGTCAAATTTATATATTCGTAACTGTTTGAATTAAATAATTACGCAACAGAGTTGATTTATCTGAAATACATGTTTAATTCTTAAACGAAGTAAAGAGGAGGTTCCTTTGCTCTCAAGTACATGGCACAATAGCACGTGATTTAGCGATAGTGATGACATATTTGTTTATATGACTTTTATCACTGGCCTTGTTTTGAACTGGATTAGTCATATATCGCCATTCGACGTGTGCTATGCCGAGTGCAAGAGCTAAATTATTTTACTGATAGCTTATTGCGCGTGTACTTATTATAGGTATAATGGCAGAGTCTACCGCCAGTTTTTCGCTGAAGCATCGCAAGGGAAAACATTTACAAAGCGGCGAAAAAAGAATTGTGTTGCATGTGTTTAATGCACTCACAGAGAAGAATCCGTCTTTGTCAGTGAGAGAAGTCGAACAGCTGTGCTCTGAACTTACAGGTGTGTTAGATCCGTAGGAACATCGTGACATGAAATTGAGACAACAGGAAAACTTACCACTCCAGGGGCGATATTGCTGTGTGGCGAAGACGTTATTTAAGGACAATCAGACTGTACCGGTATACAAATAGCAAAATATACTACTTTGACGAAACTTGGGTAAATGAACACACGACAAGTATGGCGTGACACGACTTCTAAGACTGAAAGACAAGCATTTTTGCAATGTATGTGTTCTGGTTTAAAAAAAGTCCCAGTGGAAAAGGCCGAAGGCTTTTAATTATAAACTTGTTTCAGTTTCATTGCTCATTCATTCAGTTTCAACTTGCTCAGTTTCATTATAAACTTCATTATTTTTGCATACCTTCAAATTCTTGTTTGTATGATTTTATCTATCTTCCTGGCAATTATTATGACGTTTACTGCAGGTTTAAATGTGACGGGAAGGCACCACCTATGGCCTATGGCGCGAAAGCATTAGCCAATTAGGTTGAGAGGGAAGGTAGTTGCACGCGGAGTGATACACGTCAGCGGGGCAAGATTATATCAGAGATTAGTTGTGTGCGGGAAACCGAGTTTGCTTGTGTTCAGTTGCGTTGTGTATTGTTAGCCTACTTTGTGAATTCGTTTATTCGTTTATTGCGCCTGTACTTATTATATGTATAATTGCAGTCTACCGCCACTTTTTCGCTGAAGCATCGCAAGGGAAAACCTTTACAAAGCGGCGAAAAAAGAATTGTGTTGCATGTGTTTAGTGCACTCACAGAGAAGAATCCGTCTTTGTCAGTGAGAGAAGTCCACACCTGTGCTCTGAACTTACACGTGTATGAGATGCGTAGAAACATCGCGACATGAAGTTGAGATAACAGGAAAACTTACCACTCCAGGGGCGATATTGCTGTGTGGCGAAGACGTTTGTTAAGGACAATCAGATTGTACCGGGATACAAATCGCAAAATATACTACCTTGACGAGACTTGGGTGAATGAAGGACACAGAGGTATGGCGTGACACGACTTTTAAGACTGAAAGAAAAGCATTTTTGCAAGATATGTGTGCTGGTTTTAAAAAATCTCAGTGGAAAAGGCTGAAGGCCTTTCATTATAAACTTGTTTCAATTTAATTGCTCATTCATTCAGTATCAACTTGCTCAGTTTGATTATAAAATTCATTATTTTTGCATGCCTTCATATTCTTATTTGTATGATTTTATCTATCTTCCTGGCAATTATTATGACGTTTACTGCAGGTTTCAATGTGACGGAAGGCACTGACTATGGCCTATGGCGCGAAAGCATTAGCCAGTTAGGGTGAGGGGGAAGGTAGTGGCACGCGGAGTGATACATGTCAGCGGGGCAAGGTTATATGAAACAGAGGTTAGTAGCGCTCAAGGACAAACACCTTCCCGTTTGAAACACATAATAGCTTCAAAGCTTTCATTTAAATAGTTCAATGTTCAAGAGCCGTTGCTCGTCCTATACCCCTTGACGCTCCTACCTCATCCCTTCCTCTCAGGGGTCTGACGCACAATATCTATAGTTTAAGAGTGGAATCCTTTACACTTCTAGTCCAAGTCAATTCAGGACTAATCCTTGTTTTCTTTCCTTATTGCTTTTATCGGTATCTTATGCTTACAAACACCGAGAAGCTTTTATCGCTCGTTTTATTAAACGAGACGGTTTATAACTTCCAAAGGTTTTGCTGAGTAATGTCTATCAATATTGAAGTTAAGTCTGTCCCTTAGCAAAGCCAATATCTAACGGAAAGTATGAACTAGTAGCTAACGCTAAAAGCAAACAAACACTAATTAACAACAGCATCAAAGGCTGTAGTTATCCTCTGGGCGAACAAATCCCATTAGAGAATATGCTTCAAGCCACTCACTTCCTGTAAGGTCGTTGTTATCCTGGCCGACTTGTATGTCTTCTGTCTTCGTATCCACACCACCTCTGCCAATCCGCTTACAGTTGGCCGAGCAAACACACAACTTGTCCCCCTACAGCTATTCTTCTTCATTAAATATCTCCATCATCCTCTTATCCAACATCGTCGCCTTTACCAGACAGTTCTATTGATTTCTTAGGCGCACTGTTACGAGATCTTGCCACTGCTAATCGAATAAAACCTGGTTTGTTATATATAAAGGATCTGTGCTGTACGAAGCTTGTGAATCACAAATGTCGGCATAAAACCCTTACAAAACTAAATAGAAAACATATGCATTTACAAGGCTTAGGAAATAAATAACGTAACCTTGTTTTGAAACAGTGACGAGGATATCATTAAAATAAATTCACCAGTAAATAAACAACATAACTGTATATATACAATATGAATGTATACATTATGATAATCTTCGCAAAATTTAAAGGTATATAGAGGTGGGTCGTACTGCAGACTCCAGCCAATCCTAGGCTTGCCCCGCCTAGCCTCACTGACGAATGTGGTACACGCATCTCACGTGCCTGAACTGACAACATTATGTTAATTAATTACGCTCGGATAAATGTTTCAAAAATTACAGATGCCAGTCTTATAATAAGAAAGAATTTTATTTTGTGATCTTTACCGTACACAACTCCTGTCTCTACGATACTTAGAACAGGAGCGATGCATGTTTTATTTTCATATGGTTGTAGTTAAATGTTACGGATAAATATTTGAATATTACAGATGCCAATCTTATAATATCAGGTGCTTATTACGAAAATCGTAATGACATGAATTTCTTTAATGTGAGTTAACCAGACGACATCATTCCGCTAACTCGTGAGGCTCGCATAAGAGAAGTCCTGGGTTCTAATCTCTTTGACTGTCCACTCTGATAGGTTATTCGTGGTTTTTCATACCACGATATACTTTCCGTCATTCCTCTTTCATTCGTTTTCTACTCATCTTTCAAGAGTGCTTCTATGTTTCGTGTATATGGAAGTGCTAGACAGATGGCGCAGTGTTTGCTAAATCTAAGTAGTACTTCCGAGCTGCTTGGTCAACAGGTCGTTCATTGCCCTCCCCGGATATCTTTCAACAATGGGAGGTATCTTCGTGCCTGAAACTCCAAGGACCGTATTCATAGTCAGATTTGGTCCGGACCAACTTGTTCCTTCAGTTGTACTAACGGTGGATCATCGATTTTCTTATTCCTAAACCGGGATTAGCAATAGTTCGGGGACCAAACACGTTAGTCCCGCTCAAATTATGGTCCCCCTCCGAGGGGTAGATTAAAGGCGGATTATCTTTGCAACATGGAGGACAATGAAGTGATGACTGTAGCTGTGGTGCGTAGAATTCGTGAAATAAGATGACGGAGGAAAACTTATCTACCAAGAATAGAAATTATTGCGAAGTATGACGACCTAATCTTCGAAAGCAAATACAGGTTTAGTAAAGCGAACGCCAGAAAGCTGATAGAAATGATTCGTCCTAACCTGTACGTCAGGGACGATAACCGAGATCTGACACTCAAATCCTAACAGCACTTCGGTATTATGCAAGAGGAGGATATCCAGACAACTCTGCAGACCTGCATCAGTAAGCGGCATTATCAGCAAACCCGTTATAAATTTTCCTCCATGCCTCCTGCTTTCTCACATTTGTATTCGTCGACACGGATTTATTTTGTATAATTTTCATTCTTTTTTTTTTTGGACTAGAGAAAACATTGTTCTTCCTCTGACCAGTTGATATCACGCTTCTTTATATTATCTATATTCACTGCACACCAAACTTTGTTACCGAACCTCAAACAGCAGCAATCGTAAGAATGATTAAGAAACAGTTGTGAAACTACCACAGAAATTTATAAACTTCTAGGTACACTGTCGTTTGTTTAGTACTCTATGGGACTGGCGCATGCGCAGAAGTACCTTTCTACGTCGTGTCATATTTGCTCCGTGCTGGTCCACGACTTTACTTGATCCGAGGCTTTTTATCGTCTATGAATACCAAAAAGTTAGACCGCCTTTGGTCCGGACCAAGTTTGTCGAAAGATAGTGTAGACTTAAGTGATAACTATGAATACAGCCCTTAAGGACTTCCACAGCTCTCTGTGATCTATCTGCCTGCGGCCTCTTGTCTTCTGTGGCTCATTCACTTGGTTCCCTCTTCCTGGGGGACAGGGGTTGGAGTTCCCATTATTTATATAATTTTCAGTTATGACGTCGACTGTAATGAATCTTCAAATGTAACGCAGTATAATTACTTTATTAACATGTGTTAGGAATTCGCGGGTGTATAGCCAGCTGAATATGTGATAGAAAGTGTGTGTGTGTGTGTGTGTGTGTGTGTGTGTGTGTGTGTGTGTGTGTGTGTGTATATATATATATATATATATATAGAGAGAGAGAGAGAGAGAGAGAGAGAGAGAGAGAGGGGGGGGGAGAGAGCGAACAAGGGCGCATGGTATATCATATATGTAAGTGAATAACAATCGCGACTTAATGGAAAGAATTCATCTCATCAGGTAACAGTGAGCCGAGGGTATTTTGTATGTATGTATGTATTTATTGACTGCAATTGGGTACTACCCGGTGGCAGAGTTAAGAATACAGATCAAATTACATATACTAGATTTACAACAATAATACAGTAAACAATACAAACATGATATTATTTTACTTTAGTCACTTAAAACTTATCTAATTACTTCTCTATTTACATATTATATACCATTATAATTCAAAAGTTAAACTATAAACCATTTAGATTTTTTCTAAATTTCTTCAGCGACAGGGGACAGCCCTGAAAGACTGCTACAGGCAATTCATTCCATTCTTCAATGGTTCTATTAACAAAAGAAAATTTTCCTACGTCGGTTCTGTATCTTCTACCCTTAATTTTATACCTATGATCGTTTCGTCCATAATAATCCGGATTATCTAACCTTACACTAACGTCCACCCATGCCTTTACACCAGCATTAGCTTTGAATAATGCTACCAACCTATGTTTTTTACGCCTAATTCTTAATTCCTCCCATTTAGTCTCATCTCCTTTTATAGGCCCAAAATACTTGCCTCTTTTTATGAATTTTATTGCCCTCTTCTGTATTGTTTCTAATGGATCGATTTGGTTAGCTCTATACGGGTCCCAGCATGCTACTCCATATTCCATAACCGGTCGCACTAAGGCCTTGCAGGCAATTTCCCTGGACCTAGCGCTCCCCTTTTTCAATATTCTCATTACGAAATGTAATGCCTTCCACGCATTCCTAGTTGTGGAATTTACTTGTTCGTCCCATCCAGCATTACTTGCCAGGTACACTCCCAAGTATTTGCAGCTGTCCACCTGTGGAATTTGCACCCCTCCCATGTGATAGTCAACAATAATTTTGCCCTTAGTTCTACTAAAAACAATCGATTTACTTTTCTTGGCATTAATTGACATTTTGTTAGCCGCAGCCCAATTACAGATTTCATTTAAATCATCCTGAAGAGCGGTTTCATGCACTGTATTCCGAATTTTATTATAAATGATACAATCGTCTGCAAACAACCTTATCTGGCAGTTAATATTAACAGCAATGTCATTAACAAAAATGAGAAACAGTAAAGGCCCTAGTACTGAGCCTTGTGGCACACCCGAACTAACAGTTCCACTATCAGACAGCTCTTTACCTACTTTAACTTTTTGCGTTCTCCCTTTCAAAAAATGTTTAACCCATAATACTACGCGTTTTGGTGTTAGAATAGTGCGTAAATAGAAAATATTCGTGGACGTACTTGACTGTTATTTTGAACAGTTATTTGGAGATTTGGGCTTATTTATTTATTAATTTATTATTTATATACTTATTTATTTAGAACGACACATCATGTTATCGAGGAATAATATTTTCCTGTCTACAGCATTTACCTCTCCTTTGAAGTTCACTGTGGGCTTCTGTGATAAACAAAAGAAGACCAGAAGTTAAAGAATATAAGAATAATAAGCAGAACAAAAACTGAAAACTCAATTATTTACACCAGGGCTGTTCAATACAGAATAATCACATTTTTTCAATGTACGTTTACTTATCCTCATAATTTTGTTAGTCCTTCTCAAAATAGTCTCCTCTTAATGCGATGCAGTTGTCTCAGCGTTTCTGCCAGTCTTCAAAGACATGCTGGAAACCATTTTTGAGAGATCCTTCAAAATTGCCTCCACAGTCTTCACCACTGCTTCTGATGATCGATAATGCCTCCCATGCAGGCGTTTCTTCTAGTTAGGGAATACAAAAAGGTAACATGGGACTACATCCGGACTATATGGAGCTTGAGGGATGCACTTCAGGTTGATCTTTTTTTCAAGATATTCAGCAACAACTTTGGCAATATGCGGCCGCGCATTATCGTGGTGCAGCATCCAGTCTGCTTCACGGAAATGTGGTCTTTTGCGCCTGATATGGACTTGCAATATTATCAGGACATCTCTGTAGTATTTTCCAGTTACTGATGTGTGTGCAGGTACAACATGCTGATAAACCATTCCATGAATTTCAAAGAATGAGACGACCATAACGTTCCCAGCAGAAGCAACCACTTTTGCATTTTGGGGATTGGTGATGAAGGAGATTTCCACACTGAGTTTTGCTGTTTGCTCTCAGGATCAAAATGATGTAGCCAAGTTTCATCAGCACTGATTACGTTTGAAAGAAACTCTGGATCTTCCTCTAACATAAACTTTAACTGCATGCAGACCTGCATGCGAATGTCCTTTTGTTCGGGAATCAACAGTCTTGGAACCCATCGCGCACAAACACGTCTCATGTGTAATGTTTCTGTCAGCAACGTGTGGGTGGCACACAATGAAATGTTCAGTATTTCAGAAAGTGATCTTAAGGTAATTCGTCGACCCTCTCTCACAATGGCAGCAGCAGTGTTCATGTTTCCTTCCATAAGAGCAGTAACTGGAGCACCGGGTCCACCTTCCTTTGAAATTGATTGTCTTCCCTCTTTAAACATTTTAAACCACTCCCTAGCTGTGCTTTAGGGAAGAACAGACTCTCCATAGGCCTCCTCTAACATTGTATAGGCCTCAACTGAAGATTTGTAGAAACGAAAGTAGAATTTCAAAGCCGCATATTGTTTCTCGCGTGTTACCTCTATTGCAGCGGTAGGTGATACTGAACATGTCTGAACTTACCTGGTTCTCACATGCGGGAACCAGGAGTACCAACAATGAAACTACTATGGCGTGTTTGTTTCTCATTGAGCTAACAGAATATAATAAGATTGAATTTTAGACCGTAAAAAAGTTATGTTCATTCTATATTGTACACCCCTCGTAGGAAGGCGCGTGTTGCCTCCTAAATGACTGAAGGGCTTCTTAAATTCTAAAAGAATAACTTTTCTTTTAATTTAATGCATGCCTGCGACATTCTTTCTCAGCATCGATTCTTTGCTTTATTTCCCCTAAAAATGGAGTGTAGCTATCGCAGAAATCTCGTAGTGTCACAATATTACATCCGATGCGGCAAATACGTGCAAGCAGGCAACAGAGATCAACGCGGCATCTCTCGGAATTCCGTCACATTCCTCCGGATGAACTCTCGACAGCACACTAGTTGCTCGAGGCAGTTCAGGCAACTCCAGACCTAATAACTAACACTGCTGTTGCAGCTGTCTCCGCCCCATATACCGAGTGACGTTAGGATCACATCTGGTAGCACATGTAAACCTATAATCTCTCTCAAACTAATCCTTGTTTAAAATAAACTTGCCCCGTAGGCTCACGTGATCTAATCACTTCTCATTGGCTGCTGTCGTGGTATAGACTGTTGTATAAATGAGTTCGTTATTTAACATGATGATATATCTTAATATGTTCGAAGTTAACTGTCAAATTTATAGTTTGATAACCATTAGAATAAAATATACTACTTAAGAGAGTTACTTTATCCTGGATGGCTGTTAATTCTTAACAAGTAATAAAGAGAAGGGTCCATTTCTTCAAACCTGCCTCTCTCAAAAAGACTGACGATAGCACGTGCGTTTATCGGTAGTCATGGCATAGTTGTTTATATTACTTTTATCGCTAATCTTGCTTTGAAGTGGATTTCTCATACTACATGGCAAAGCGAGAAGAAGTATCGGAAAAAATTCGCAACACAGAGATGTTTTACCTCGGCTTATAGCACATACACGGCGAGTTCAGTGTATGTATAGTCTGTTCAGATGTAATCATGTTTTCTGGACAGTAATATGTCATATACATCGGCAGGCGCGAGAAAACATATCATATAGACACAGGCAGCTTCCAATCGCTCAGGCCGCGCCGTGGCCCAGTGGTTAGACCGCTTGGCTCCCACCAATGCGGGTTTTCTCCGGGACCTCCGGTTTCCCACGCCATCTTATTCCACCGATGCTCCATCTACATCTCATGTATCATCAGTGTCACCGCCGGCGGTGCCGTATGTAGTAAAAGCGGGCGTTAAACACTACACGTTTCCAATCGCTCTATTTGTGTAGTGTTCAACGCCCGCTTTCACTACATGTGGCACCGCAGGCGGTGACAATGATGATGCATGAGATGAAGTGGAGCACCGGTGGAATGAGATGGCGGGGGAAACCGGAGGTCCCGGAGAAAACCCGCCCCAACGCCGTGTTGTCCACTACAAATCTCACTTTGCGGTCGCCTGGGATCGAACCCGGGCCGCCTCGGTGAGAGCCAAGCGGTCTAACCACTGAGCCACGGCGTGGCCTGCTCTATTTGTGTTTCGTAACTTACTGTACATGGCAAAGCGAGAAGGCATATCGGAAAATATTCGCAACACAGAGTTGTTTACCTGAGCTTATCTCACATACACGGTGAGTCCGGTGTATGTATACTCTGTTCAGATATAATAATGTCTTCTGTACAATAATGTGTCACACATCGGCAGGCGCGAGAAAACATGTCATATAGACACACGCAGCTTCCAATCACCCTATTTGTTTTTCGTAACTTACTGTACATCAACTTACTAATATTTCGGTCTTGTAATCGACCAGATAAGACCAGATAAGAGACGATGGCAGCGTTGGTCACCTGAAGGTGACCTCAACGCTGTCGAGTAATACATTACCATTGAGTAATGGAGTTGAGTTTCATTATGAACTTGTATTTTTGCATGCCTTCACATCTTAAATTGCATAATTTTATCTACCTTCCTGGAAATTACTATGATGTTTACTGCAGGTTTCCATGTGATGTAAAATCAATGCCATCGGCGTAGAAAGCATTAGCCAATTAGGGGAAAGGGGAAGGCAGTAGTACTCGGAGAGATTGAACAAGGATTAAAACGATACTGTTGTTAATGGAAGGCAACAACGGAAATTTCTTCAGGATGGTTACTGGTGGAGGAAGGCTCATAGCGGTTTCATGCACACCTTTTTGGTTTTAGGTGGTTTCAAAACATCTCTTTCTGTTTTAGTGAACAAAATAAAAATATGTTTTGATACATTCCCAAAACTGTCTCTGCTAGTGATAAACCCATACCTACTATAGATAATAAAATCTTAGGAGAGAAAGCAAAGAAATAAAAAGGACTGTAATCTCTAGCTTTCAAGCATAAACATTTCATGACGCACTCAAGCTTGGGAGAAGTGTAAACTTGCAACGTAGAAGACTGCGGTGTGGCTAGAGCTACAAAACAATTTATTTGATAGATATTGCGTACTTTTTCTGAATTTTTTTATCTCGTGCGGATTCTCAATATACAATATTGTATAAAATTTAAATAAATAAAGATCTATTCACTTGATTTCATTCAAAGTTCAAGATGTGCATGCTATTAGTGAAGCAGTCACCAAGATTCCTGTCACGCCGTTGCTATGTAGGAACATCACAACGCTGATTTCTGTAACCTGTTGAATTTTTATTACCCATCACACCTATCACAAGGCGTAATAGTATAGGAGATTGGCCCAGCTCTCATATACACTAATGTGGGAGAGAAACAGCAGGTTTTGGGTGTAAAATAGCATAGAATTTACTCAGGCATCATCTGTTTGAAGGTATGGGCTTCTTTTACGTTGATATAAGTTACAGATTAAATACCAAAGCAGCTTTAAAAATGTACACCGCTGGATTTAAATCTGCGAGTTTAGGAACCAGACGTTAGTGTGGTAACCAACAAACAATGGAGGAAGACGGAACCACTTAAAACACGTCTTTTAATTCACACTCTTTGGGCCATTCTTGATAAAATTTGTTGAGAGAAAAAATGGATATTATTTCCATAGATATGTTGAACTTGATTAATTTTTCCTTTTTATTTATTTGGTTCTATATTACTTTGAAGTCCAGATAGTTAATTTTTTAGCTCAAAAAATATTAAAAAAGAAAAACGGTAGTCTTATCTGCAAGCTACGCCACGCGGTAGCACCCAATATGAAGAAAAAAAACTTTCCATGGTCCAGAAGATTGCAGTGATAAATAAATCGATAAAAATAAATAAAAAAGCGCTGGACAAGAAAAACCGAACATGAAATTAGTCTAAAGGAATCAAGAATTAATGGCTAACAGGAGAATTTAAGAAAATGAAAGAAAGAGATTTTCAAATCAACATCACTGGTGAACATACAAATTTAATATCAGCATGATCTCTGGCAGGGCAGAATTAGAGTATTGCGTTGGCTATTGCTGAATGTCGAGGGCGGTTCCTCTTTTCCCTTGCGACTCACTGTAGTTCAGACAAGATAAACTAGCTGTTTGGCAAGCCTACCACTCTGGAGAAATATAATTTCCCTACACAGGAGGGATCTCTGTGATCTAGTGCTCCCGGGTTCGATTCTTGGCTGATACTTTTTCTATAGCCAGAACTGTTCTCTACTTTCTAAGACTGGAAGAATGAGTGAAAAATGAATGTGGAATGTAAAATTTATATTTAATCAGTAACTCAAAACAAATCCAAAGATTAACTTCTTTTCAAATTTACACTATTCGCATTTAGGACCAACAAACCTCTCCCCTGGGCTTACAAGTGGGTGCCTGGGATCAGACGCCTTTCGGAGAGTAGAGGAGTTCTGTATCCGGGAGAACATCTATGATAGAGGATCAGCCCAATACGTTCCATGAGGCTGAAGAAGTAAAATAAAATGTATAGTGTTTAACGCCCGCTTTTACTACAAACGGCATCGCAGGCGATGACACTGATGATACATGAGATGAAGATGGAGCACCGGTGAAATGAGATGGCGGGGGAAACCGGCTATCCCGGAAAAGCCCCCCCCCCCTGCGCCGTGTTGTCCACCACAGCTGAAGAAGTGGTTGATATGAATTGTCGGTGCAATGGATGAAAGGAAAGCTGATTATGTACGAATGGGAGAATGAATGGCGCCAGAACCTTGGATGCAGTTATATCTAATATGTCTGTAACCGCTCTGATAAGGTATTACGCGTTTACATATTTGGCAACACTGTGTATCGTATATGACATTAACTTGCATGAACATGGTCGGTAGAAAATGGTTGCGTACCCCATTTCTCTAGCTTACCTTCTTGTAATTCTCATACAGTAATTAACTATTGCTGCAGAAGTTTCTCTCAGTTGATATTAAGCGGCTATAAGGCTAAGCTTGTATCAGAATAAGAATATCCAAGTGTTCCGGGGCTGTAGCCTGTCATCCAGTAGTTTTCTTCTCCGATTTTTTGCGAAAATTGTATCTAGGATCTTCAGGGAAGTCAAGGCTATGAATATAACTCCCTAAAGATGCAGGACACAGTTTTCGGCGAAACGTCGGCGAACAAAACAAATGGATCACGGGCTACAAACCCAGATAACTTATACAATGATAACAAAGTCATACGTGAATGATTTTTATAGTATATTGCCCAATTTCACCGACAGATGTTAAGACCTAACACGAGTTTAGCAATAGTTAAAACAAAAAATACATTTCACCAACAAGTTTTAGCTTAACATTCGTGTTAAATCTCTTGTTAAACTAGCAAGCCAAATTTCTGTTGCTAAGTCCTTAACAATTGTAAATAGTCAAGATGGCGGGCATGGACGCAGCTGTTAATGTCGATTTGCTAAATTTAAGACAGTCTAAATGGCACTCGAAATAGACTACGGCCTATGAGGAGAAATGATTTTAAGGAGCTATCAGAAGAACATTTTCTACAGAGGTATAGACTGTCGAAACAAGCTGCTATTAAGTTTACTGCGGAAGAACAACAGAGCTTAGAACATGCATCGAATAGGAAAATGCCGATCTCGCCATTGATTCAAGTATTAATATCTTTGCGATTTTATAATTCACTGAGTTATGTGGATCATACATTGTCCACCTCCCGTCTTGAAACGTTCAAGTTACTCGTCCTTCTTCGCTCCTCGTTTTAAATTTACGTAGTACTGAGTTAGAACATGCATCGAAAGGAGTATGCCAATATCACCTTTACTTCATGTATTAATAATTTTGTGATTTTATAATTCACTGAATTATGTGGATAATACATTGTCCACCTTCCGTCTTGAAATGTTCAGGTCACTCGTCCTTCTTCGCTCTTCATTTTAAATTTACGTAGTACTGAGTTAGAACATGCATCGAAAGGAGTATGCCAATATCACCTTTACTTCATGTATTAATAATTTTGTGATTTTATAATTCACTGAATTATGTGGATAATACATTGTCCACCTCCCGTCTTGAAACGTTCAAGTTACTCGTCCTTCTTCGCTCCTCGTTTTAAATTTACGTAGTACTGAGTTAGAACATACATCGAAAGAAATATGCCGATCTCGCCTTTGCTTCAAGTATTAATAACTTTGCGATTTTATAATTCACTGAATTATGTGGATAATACACTCTCCACCTCCCGTCTTGAAACGTTCAAGTCACTCGTCCTTCTTCGCACCTCGTTTTAAATTTACGTAACACTGACGAAGTTGTTTGGTGCTTGTAGTAGTGACACATGCATTTGAATTAAATTCGTTTCCAGTTTTTTTCCACGTGACATCTTTCTCTTTTACATTCTCTGCATTCGTCCTGTTAGTTTCCACGATGTCCTTACACTTAGTTACCAATTCAATTAATAATTCTTTCTCCATCGATGAGAAATTTGTCTCATGGCTTTTGTTTATTATTTAGTTACCCGCCATTCTTTCAGCCGTTTGCAGACGAAAATGAAAACAAAAGCGCATCGCAGAATGTTCAGCAAATAATACGCCTCATCCATAGCCTTCTATAGCTGTAGTATTTACAAGTTTCTTGGCGTTAACACAGATTTGTTAACAATTTCAGAAGACAGGTTGGTGAAATGTAAGAAATTTAACAGTAGTGTTAGCACTGTGGCAACTGTTACGTTACATTTGTTAACGTCGATTTTAACATCTGTTCGTGAAATCGGGCATAAATAAATTTTACTTTAGCGAGAAAGAAATGTACTTTAAAGGAATGCATCAGAAATTTCTTAAGTAGATGTATTGAAGTAATTACCAATATTTTGCTGCTATACCTAGATGACATTCCTGCAGGGCCATGGATACGATGACAGAAATTAGATAGTTTAAACCTGTTTGCCTGCGATACTTCTCGTCTACTTTGTACCCTAGGGTGATACAAATAGTTAATTCTAGCAAACTAAAGTGAAGTATGTAAGAGTAATAACGGTTACTCGAAGAGAAAGTTGTTTTGCGTGCAGAGTTCCTAACCGAACTTCCTCTGCATTACAACACAGTTGTCTGTCTGATGTGCTAGCACCCCCTCCTCCACCCCTTTTAATTTCCTGGCGCCTCCAGCTAGATGCCATTGCGTTGTTACTTCACTACAGGCGAGGGTGTGGAATTGAGGACAGATGAAAACGCGACCTATTTTTACTTGGTTGCCCATTTCACAGTTTCTGAAACTTTAATTCACCACAGAATTTTAAAGTGCATATTTTTGTGCCATTTAAGTCTTTAAATTGAAATATGTCATGTGGGACAGAACAACACAGTCAAGCATGTTGTATGGGATAGGAGACTATTCTTGAAGAAGGAACCTATTGTCTGGAAGAGCATGGTTGTGGTTCTCGAAGTTTCAGATTTGTTTGGGTTTGGCGATGGTATCTGCTCCCTGTTTTGCCAATAACCTCAACAAGAGCAGTGCATTACCAAACGGTTTCAAATTGTCTACCTCCTACTTGATCATTGAGGCTCTTTCCAATAAGTGCGGTATGTGGTGAGAGTTCTAACGTTGTATGAAATCGTTTCTCTGACGTTACAGGAGTATTGTGCACGACAATGTATCAAATGAAGAACAATCGAGCTTCATGGCCATGGAGCTGGTCCCCCTCGACCAATCCATGCATTCGGATATGTGACGTCTAGGTGATTCAAAGTATTTGGAGCTTCATCACGTTGCAGCTGCCTACCGAACACCTAGTGGGACTACATCCAGAGCGTAGGCAATGCATGTTAAGTGCTTAGTGGAGAAGTTGAAAGTGATAGGCAGAGCGTGAAAGGAGAGAGGGAGTAAGTGGGGAGTTCAAGAAGGAAAATATAGAGGAGAGGCTGAGAGGAAGAAAAGCAGGGAAGGAGAGCCAGTGAGATACTGAGAGGGCGAGAAAATGAGAGTTTATCACCAAATTTAATGCAATAAAGCCAGCAGAACTCAGGTTCTGTTCATTGAAAATAAAATCGATATCTATTAGCGTAAATTGGATAAAATCTTTCGCAACATCTAATAGCAATTAAAGTTGCATTATGTGATGGAAGTACAAGTGCTTTCGAAGCACAGAAATAATTATAAAATAAGATATTGCCAGTAAAATAAAGATCTCTAGGTAAAACATGCTTAGAATGAAACAAATATGAAATGAAGACAATGGAAAAAAAACTTAATATACTGTATGAAGGGTTAAGTAATGCAAAATTCAAAGCCCTGGCCGGGATTTGAACCACGGATCTCCTGGTTTCTGTCCAGTCGCTCTAACCCATTGAGCTATCATGGCCAACTTGTCATTGACATACAAGTCAAATGGAGAATTTAATGTCGTGACGACAAGTTGGCCATGGTAACTCAATGGGTTAGAGCGACTGGACGGAAACCAGGAGGTCCTTGGTTCAAATTCCGGCCATAGTATTGAATCTTTTATGTTGACTCTATCTATCAAAAACCTTAGCCTATATACCGCTAGTATGAAGAAATGATTAATTTCCATCGGTTAAGGATATATTTACAGGTGACTACTTCAGATATTAATGGAAAACATAAATTAAATAACTTAACGATGTTTCAGCAGAATTTCGCTAATTCACGTTGAAGTATATAATATAACAGGCGCCTGCTCTACATTCTTATCTTGTCTTCCTTCTTTAAGAGCTTTGTTTCGCCACAGTTTATTTCATTATTATGAGGAAACTACGAAGGCTGTTCAATAAACAGCAATCATAATGTTTTACGGTCATAATTGTTCGCACTAAAATTCAATCTTATTATATTCTGTTAGCTTAATGTGAAAAAAACACGCCGTAGTGGTTTAATTGTTGGTACTCCTGGTTCCCACCTGTGACAATCAGGTAAGTACAGACATGTTCAGTATCGCCTACCGCTGCAATGAAGATAACATGCAGTTAAAGTTGATGTTAGAGGAAGATCCGGAGTTTCTTTCAAACGTAATCACTCCTGATGAAACTTGGCTACATCATTTTGATCCTGAGAGTAAACAGCAAAGCTTAGTGCGGAAATATCCTTCATCACCAACCCCCAAAAAAGCAAAAGTGTTTGCTTCTGCTGGGAAAGTTATGATCATCCCATTCTTTGATATTCATGGAATGGTTTATCAGCATGTTGTACCTGCACACACATCAGTCCATATCAGGCTCAAAAGACCACATTTCCATGAAGCACGCTGGATGCTGCACCACGATAATGCGTGGCCACTTATTGCCAATGTTGTTGCTGAATATCTTGCAAAAATTAACGTGAAGTCCATGCCTTACCCTCCCTGTAGTCCGTATTTAGCCCTATGTGACATTTTTCTATTCCCTAACTTGAAGAAACACCTTTATGGGAGGCATTATCCAAAATCAAAAGCAGTGGTGAAGGCTGAGGATGTGATTTTGAAGGATCTCTCAAGAAATAGTTTCCAGCATGTCTTTGAAGACTGACAGAAACGCTGGGACAAGTGCATCCCATTCAGGGAAGACTACTTTAAGAAGGACCATCAAAATTATGAGGACGAGTAAAGGTAAGTTGTCAAAAAAATTGTCATCATTCTTTATTCAACAACCCTCGTATATTTATATACATTTTTAACAAGTTTTCTGAGGCAATTAGGGTGTGAATAAAATGCTATATGCCAGTTTTGTACATTAATATTTTGATAATATGGTAGTATCTTTACTTTTCATGATTAGAATTCCTGCATCGTGTGCAGCACATTTTTAATTAGCATAATTTCTATGGACTCTTATAAATGAAGTAGAGGAATATGTGAGAAAATTCTGAAGACGTTTGTCTGAAACGAAAGTGAAAGATCTACACGTTTTACCTTAAAACTTCAAAGCCTTTTGGATTAATAACACTGAATAGTGAATGTATATGTATTTCCATCTGTTGAATTCAAAAATCACCATAAAAGTGATAGATTAGCTCTTGTTTTGAAGATAAAGTGACATTTCATTTTTAGAGTGACGATTTTAAATTTGGGGGAATTCTTTTTGGGAGTTAGCACACCTGTCAAATAACAAAACACAATCAGAGAGAAATTTTGGAAATTAAGTGATGCCAAAGTTAAGGACTGCATTTTTGTCGGACCACAAATAAGAGAACTTGTAAAGGATCCTACATTTGATCAAATTTTGGAGGGGAAAGAAAAGAAAGCTTGGGAAGCCTTCGAGGGTGTTGTTCATGTATTTTTAGACAACAAAAGAGATGACAACTACAAGCATTTGGTGACAGTGCTCCTGCAAAAATACCGTAACCTTGGATGCAACATTGCCCTTAAGATCCATTTTCTCCACTCCCACCTAGACTTACTCCCTCCTAGTTGTGGAGCTGTTAGTGATGAACATGGGGAGAGATTCCATCAGGACATTTCTGTTATGGAACAAAGATATCAGGGTCGTTGGAATGAAGTAATGCTTGCGGATTACTCTTGGGCTTTGTATAGGGATTCTGCGGAACTCCATCACAAGAGGCAAGCTAAAAGACGACGAAGTCAATAGGCCACCACATGATTCTCTTCAGACACGACTATCTGCGAAGTATTTTTCCAGCAATTTAGAACTCTTAGCATGTAAATTACCAGTTAAAAAAATCAAATGCACTTTCATTGTTGTTAGCATGTATGTAGTTAAAATGTATCATTTTCTCTCAATCCGTTAATATGTAACACTTCCACCTTGCGTATATCATAGAAACTAGAGATAATACATATTTTTCAGTGTTATATTTGTTTTTCTCAACCCAAAATTAGTAGCAATTGCCTCATGAAGTGCTCGAAACATTAAAAAATTATTTTTTGTTGCCCTCTGTAATTTGACCATAACATTTTTATAGAGATATTTCCAAGAGTGTACTTAATTAGAGCCATCTTTTCATAAATGTAAAATTCATTTTCAACCTCGTTTAGAATGACATTTACTCATGATACATTCACTGAATACTCTGTGTCGAAATAAGGGTACAAATAAAGAAGAATGAAAGAAGAACAAAAATCACATGCCTGGAAGATAACGATGACATGCAGAGAAACGACAGGCTACAATTATTGCTTCTCCGCCAATCCAAACGCTGGCCACAATGATGCTACGAAAGATTAAATGGGCTAGAAAATTGCGAGTGCTAACAGCAGGCTCGAGTTATTTTCCAGCCCTCCGCACTGCCCCTGCGTCCCACATATGTGTGATTTATCGTCACCACAAGGGCTCGTTGACTGGCACGCTGTATCACAATGAAACATTACCCTCCCGTTACACATTTAATAACCTCTTCTCTTTCCTCTTTACGATCCTGGCTTACTAACAACAATAGCACCTTATATATAGACCTTATAAAACAATTAGATGTGGAGTAAAGGTATAAAGGTCTGAAATTAATCAGTTTTGTTCAAAGGAAGTAAAAGGTAAGGAAATATATCATGTTAAGGTGGACATACTAAGGTGCCCTCGTTTACTTTCCCCTCTCCCAAAAACAGCAAACCATTTCTTGAAAAGACAGTCTGATTGGGTGCTAATCCTTGTTTCACATAAGCTTGCCCCGTATCTCTTAACGGTCACGTGACATTATTACATCTCATTGGCTGCTGTTGTAGTACAGACTGTTGTGCGCTAAAAATTAGTTCGTTGTTTAACATGGTCATATATAGAGCTGGTATTGTTTTCCGGGCTGTTGTGCCGTGGTCTGCTGGAGAATGAAGTTCCAGACGTTTCGTCCATGACTGCGATGGACATATTCAGTGGTAGCGCGGTCGAAGTCTTCTGGGTGAAGGTATCGCTGCATTTGATCCGATGACTGTAGTTACTGCGGTATTTATACTATGATAACTCCTCTCTGATGCACCGACCCAATAAATACCGCAGTAACTACAGTCATCGGATCAAATGCAGCGATACCTTCACCCAGAAGACTTCGACCGCGCTACCACTGAATATGTCCATCGCAGTCATGGACGAAACGTCTGGAACTTCATTCTCCAGCAGACCACGGCACAACAGCCCGGAAAACAATACCAGCTCTATTGACTCCGGCCGTGAAAGCCTTCGTTCTCTTATGGTCATATATGTTTGTATGTCTGAAGAGAATTGTCAAATTTATATTTTTGTAACTATTTTAATTAAATATATTACGCAACAGAGTTGATTTATCGGAAATGCATGCTAATTCTTAAACGAAGTAAAGAGGAGGTTCCTTTGCTCTCAAGCACATGGCACGATAGCACGTGATTTAGCGGTAGTGATGACATATTTGTTTATATAACTTTTATCACTGACCTTGTTTTGAGCTGGATTAGTCATAAATCGCCATTCGAAGGTGTGTTGTGCCGAATGCGAGAGCTAAATTATTTTATTGATCGTTTATTGCGCGTGTACTTATTATATGTACAATGGCAGAGTCTAGCGCCAGTTTTTCGCTGTAGCATCGCAAGGGAAAACCTTTACAAAGCGGCTTAAAAAGAATTGTGGTGCATGTGTTTAATGCACTCACACAGAAGAATCCGACTTTGTCAGTGAGAGAAGTCGAACAGCTGTGCTCTGAACTTACAGGTGTGAGTGTTAGATGCGTAGGAACATCGTGACATGAAATTGAGACAACAGGAAAACTTACCACTCCAGGGGCGATATTGCTGTGTGGCGAAGACGTTATTTAAGGACAATCAGATTGTACCGGGATATAAATAGCAGAATATACTACCTTGACGAGACTTGGGTGAATGAAGAACACACGACAAGTATGGCGTGACACGACTTTTAAGACTGAAAGATAAGCATTTTTGCAAGGTATGTGTGCTGGTTTAAAAAAATACCAGTGGAAAAGGCCTTTCATTATAAACTTGTTCCAGTTTCATAGCTCATTCATTCAATTTAACTTACCCAGTTTCATTATAAACATTAATTTTGCATGCCTTCATATTCTTATTTCTATCTTCCTGGCAATTATTATGACGTCTACTGCAGGTTTAAATGTGACGGGAAGGCACCGCCTATGGCCTATGGTGCGAAAGTTTTAGCCAATTAGGGTGAGGGGGAAGTTAGTTGCACGCGGAGTGATACATGTCAGCGGGGCAAGGTTATATGAAACGGAGATTAGGTGTGTCTATCAAGCCCAAAGACAGTTGATACTTAAATTAATTGTAGTAAGAGATTTTATTTGACGTCATCAGTATAACGTTACATTAAATAAATAAGATGAAGTTTTAGAGGCAAGGACACTTTCAAAGTTTTCTCTGAGATGTAAGTGGTGTAATGTAATCTCCCAATTATCTATTATATTCTCACAAAGTTGCACGTGTGTCCTATTATTAGTTCAAAAGTTATGGCTTATTGAAATGGTTCAGATTTATATGGATCGCAATGTAGAAGTAGGCCTAACTGTGCCTAGGGTAATTTAGGCTCTGAAATTTACGAAACGAGTGCTGCCATCCCAAAATTTAAGTTACGACAGCATTTCTAGGTATAGTATGTTTATAATTGAGTAGCATTGTGTGGTAATAATGTGGCTAAACTTGTAAATACTGTAAATATAGTATTAGGTTTATTATTTATATTTTTAGCCGCGCCCTGGCTGAGTGGTTAGACCGCCTGGCAATCACCTAGGTGGCCCGGGTTCGATTCTAGGTGACCGCAAAGTGGGATTTGTGGTGGACAACATGGCACTGGGGTGGGTTTCCTGCGGGTACTGCGGTTTCCCCCACCATCTTCTTCTTCTTCTTCTTCTTCTTCTTCTTCTTCTTCTTCTTCTTCTTCTTCTTCTTCTACCTTACGGCTTTGTATTGTTTAACCCGTTCCAGCTCCAAATTGGTCTGCCCATCTTTTCTTCGGTCTTCCCTGGTTTCTTCTTCCTATAAGTTTATAGTTTAAGGCTATTTTTGGTATTCTGTTATTATTCATACTCTGAACATGTTCTTTCTATTGATTTCTATTTCTTTCAATAGTATGGTTTATTTCTTCTACTTTTAATTCTGTCCTAATATCCTGACTACGTTTTTTTATCAATTTTGGTATATTCAGCTATTGCTCTTATGAATTTCATTTCTGATGACTGTATTCTCGTACTATCTCTTTTTGTTAGTGTCCATGTTTCTGATCCATAGATCAGAGTTGGTATTGCCATTGTTTTGTATAGTTTTATTATAGAGTCCTTCCTTGCTTTATTTTTAATGTTATTTTTATTGTGCCTGTTATATAGTTACATTTATTTATTTTCTCTATTATATCAGCTTCCCCTTGGTACGAGACATTACATCCTAAATACTTAAAGTGTGATTTCTGCTCAATTATTATGTTATCCAACACTATTTTTGATCTTACTGGATTAATTCCTTTAAATGCCATGGTTTTGGATTTATTTGCTGATATTTTCATTCCATATTCTGTAGCAATTTTGTCTAGACTATACAGCATTTTCTGCAGGTCATCTTCATTTGTGACCATTATTATTTGATCATCTGCATACAACATAGTTTTCAATTTAGCTCCTGATACATTAATGTCTCCATTGACTTTATTCGACCAAATCCTTACTATTTCCTCAACATACATATTAAAAAGTGTGGTTGATAAAGGACAACCTTGTTTTACGCCACCATTAACTATTACTGGTTCTCTTTTATTTATTTTTATTTTTGTGTCAATGTACATACTTTTTATAACTTCAATTAGTTGTAAAGGTATGCCTCTATTATTTAAAATTTTCCACAGTATCATTCGTGATACTTTGTCAAAAGCTTTATAATAGTCAATAAATAGTAAGTGCGTCTCTAAATTTTGTTCTAGTCGTTTTTCTATTATTTGTTTAAGAGTAAAAGCATTGTCAATGGTGCTTCTTCCTTTTCTGAAACCAGTTTGTTCTTCTAGGAGTATTGCACCAGTTATTTTGTTTAACCGAGTACTTATTATTTTGGCATATATTTTGTAGGCAGCACACAATAAACTAAGCCCTCTATAATTTTCAGGTCTTGTTCTTTCCCCTTTCTTAAATATTGATATCACTTTAGCTATCTTCCATTCTTGCGGTATTTCTTTTGTTTCCCAACACTTGTTATATAGATACAGTAATCTGTCATGTAATTCTTTAGGAGCATATTTAATTAATTCTAAATTAATATTATCCATTCCGCAGGCTTTCCTATTTCTACTTTTAGCTATACTTTCCATTAATTCTTCTACTTCTAACCCATCATTACACCAATTTCTCTATGATTCATCTCATCATTCCAGGCGTTGGGCCGACCTCTCAACCCTGGTATCTGAGGTCAAATGCTTCGGCTCCCTCGCATTGAGGGAACCCGAGTGCCTCCTTGCACCAGCATTGGTGAGAAAAGGCAGGGAAAATATATTTTTTGTTTCATTTAGTGCTTTCTTATATTAAATAATAGTTTGAGCAATATTCTAATAAAACAGCTTCGGTTTTACCAAGTATCCGCCTTTACCCTTTATCTTTCAACCTAGCTTAGCAATCTCTCATTGAAAATATTGTGACTTTGTGGGTTCGTGAAATTAAAAGTCCAATTGCACAAACTCAAAATGTTCTTTATTTCCACCGAATTACAGTTGGAACACTTGCCGATCACATAGAATTACGTAGCGCACACAATTACAATCCACCAGTTCGTCTGTCACAGGTCCACTTCACACTCGCAATTACGTACAACTCCTGTGATACACGTACGCAGTCTTCCAGTCCGTTCGCTAGCACGGCGCTCTTCACGGCTGCTCGCCAAGAACTGAACTGACTCCTCCACTGCATCCCTTATATATGCAGATCGCTAGGTCTGGAATTTTCGCGGCTCAGTGAATCATCGCGATGGTTCCAGACCGCAGAGGGAGGGGAAAGAGATGGTAAAGTGTCTCGTGACACTTCCCTAATCATTCCCTTCAGTGAACGCCACAAGATAAATGGGTAGGCATGGACTCAATGCCTCCTGTCACCCACCCAGCTGCTAGCTGGTCGTACCTTCCAATAATTATGTGACAATATATAACTGAGGATATGCTGCACCAACCGTAATGGGTAAGGCAATATGCTTATGAAATTAGAATCGAACTTTCTAAATTTTTACTGCATTTTACATTATTTAAAATGCTTCACGTTTCAAAAGTTTGACCGATTAAATTTTCAGCAAAACTTCCTTATGAGACTCGCAGTGCCAGTTTTGAAACTCTGAACTAGGTTATTCTTGTTAAATATTTTCACATCTTCATATCCATAAAATTGAACATTTATAATTGCGAGGGCTAGCATGGTTTAATTTGAATTTTAAAACAAAGTTCAGCTGTTGGCTTGGATGTGCGGTATTCGTTTTTAATTTAAATTAATTAACTATGGAATAAAAACACAGACATCTAGCTGAAGTTGTGTTGTATGTGATGTTATGTTACCATAGCATGCTGTGATAAAGATTTTCAGGTCACTAAAATGAAAATTATAATACATTTTGTGCTCAAAACGATGCATTACATGAAAATTTCTTTGCTTCCTTTTATTGCCTTTTATTGTAGTGTCATATGTTTAAGAAGTTTATATGACAAATGAAAAATGTATGAAAATGTACTCTTGTTTGGAAGGGAGAAAGTGTAGAGTTAGTTTTACGGACTTTATAAGGATGGGTTCTGGATTCTTAGCTAGCTCAGGATCTTTGCATGGCTCTTGTATCTCAGGAGTGATGTACACCAGACTGTTTCGTTTTTTCCTTTCCTATATTCAATACTGCTTACTCTTCCTGTTTGGTGTTTCACACACGCACGCATTGATGTCCATCGATGTCCAGAACAAGAGTGCCCCAGGTAGAGCATTGCCTTGTCTCCTGGTTTTCCACTTAGCACTACCCCTTCCCTCTTGGGCGTAATGACCAGCCCTTCCTTACCTGTCTTTCTTTAGATCACTTTCAACATGCATTACCCTTACGTCTAACTGTATTTCTTCCTCTCTGCCCCAAAGTACAAGTGTACTGCTTAAAACTGCAATTTTCGCTGAATAGCCTCCGCAGCCCTCCTCTACTTGGTTTACCGTAACAGATATACTAAATTCTTACTACACCAGCAACTTACATGTATTTAAAGCACACAACTTAATGAATAATAAATATTTCTGTGGAGTTAACTATTTCCAAGATGTTATTCCTTGTTATTGCTTAGAATTTTCAAATATTTTGGATTCCTGTATCGAAACGTTGCTATTCTTTCATTTCTTGTTCATACAAAGATTGTGTAATTTCAAAGGATTCACACAGCAACACGTTTTTTAAAAATCTTACCATTGCTTTACTTAGCGTATAGCTCTATATGGCACTATGGGTTAGAGTGAGGTAGCTCTGCTTCCGACCACGGAAGGTTCACGATTTCGATCGCACCATAAGTTGAAGCAGTTATTTGAGATATTTCTTGTTTTTTTAAAAAGAATATTTAAAATAAATTGATATCTGTAATGAAATAGAGAAATAATATAAGGTAGGTAATGTGTAACCATGACAACCTGATAACAGAGGAAGTTGAAATGTTTAAACATTTTGTTATTCTGTTTAAGAACGTCGTAGGAGAAAGACTACATTTGTGTCTTTCCGAGGTTGTACAGAATTATTTTGAGTGTGCACTTAAGATGCACAAAGAGCGTGTGTGTAAGAAAGTAATAGTTAATCGATATACCAGTCATCGTTTGTTAAAGAACAAAATTTATATTATTTAAATTTGTATCGCAATTTGAAAATGTTTCGGAAGAATTAAATCTTCTTGTTTTAAAAAAGAAAAGAATTATTTTTCCATTCTTCAGCAATAGTAATACTAACTTTCTCAGTCCCGTTTCCACGACCCTGGGGAAAAAACTCATGTGATGCGCCCACCCACACCAAGATTTGCATGGGGAAACTTCTAGATATATTCAAGATCGTCATCAAAGGTGAGAAATTCATCAGCATCCACAGTTATCCCATTAAACCGTTTCAAAGTATGGGGTTTTTAAACTGGGTACTCTTCCAGTGTTCATTTCACTGCAATCCTAGTGGAAGATGGGAGCATAAAAGATCTCCCGGTCGAAGTGCTAGGAGCGTTTCTCACACTGTAATTCTTACCCATACTACTATTGCCTTGTTGAAGCAGATAGGTAGGGGTCATTCTTGGATAAATGCAGAGTATGGGTATAGAGGCTTCTGGAAAGAAGTTAAGATTAGAAGATATTGACAGACAAGACATTTTTGCCAATACAAGTGACAAAAGCTCACTGAGATTATATAGAGAAATAAAAACAACCTGGGGGAGGGAAGGATATATAGATATATGTAGTAAGTTAGGGCGAGAAGGTTTTGCTTGGGCGAGAACAGGAGTGAGAAACTTGAAAGGTATAGGTCAAGAGAGGGAGCTAGATAAATGTCCATTGTGTGGAGAAGAGAATGCAGATCTCCATTGTATATTGAATTGTAGTCAAACAAAGATATGGAGAGAGCAGGCTTGGCTACGTAAATGGGACAATTTGGGGGGTGAAGAAGTAATTAGAAAAATGTTGTCAGTAAAAGGAGAAAAGAACAGGAGAAATATAGGGAATTATTTAGGGAAAGTTAAAGACAAATGGCTAAGAACAATTAAGAGAAAAATGTAGAGTGGTTAGGTGAAATGGCAAAAAAGTGTAAAAAGGAGTAGAGGGCCTCCAATACACAAAAACCTAGGGTTAGGTGTATGGGGACCGAATTACTATTCAATAGTGGGCAACATGATAACATGGTAGGATTTTCAGGATTTAGGAATATATGGCACATTTCAGTATGGATTTTATAATTGTAATCTTGATTTTGTATTTCCATTTGTTGATGTAAAAGGAAATAAATTACTACCACTACTATTGTGTGTTTCAAATGGGATAATCTTTGTCCTTGAATGCTACTAGGTGAGCAAACAATCAGAGTCCTGCGGTGTTGTCATATTGCATTGCGCGTAAGAGGTGTGTAACGAATCCATCTCTAATAAGTACTATTTGCGCAAAGACAAAATTCAAATTTTGCAAAAAGCAATCCATCAGAGAGGTAGGGTTTTGTATCTTTTTTTTTTTTTTTTTTTTTTTTTTTTTTTTTTTTTTTTTTTTTTTTTTTAGTTTACGTCTTCCACCGATAAGTCATATCGGACGATGAATGATATTGGTGAAATTATGTTCAAATGAGTCCGGGGTCCATGGAGCTTTGTGTTATCCGACATTCGTCTTGAAGGATAAGGGAAAACCCCAGGAAATAACCTTATCCAGGTAATTCACCCTGACCGAGATTCGAACTCGGGACCTCTTGAACGTGAGGCAGACACGCTACCATCTACGCTACCGAGGCGGGCTTCATGTGTCGAACGTGACAGTAAAAACCCAAAATTTTAGCTCAAATAGTTTTCTTAATACAAATAAATAAAATACCAATATATTATAACAACGCATCATGACTAAGTACTGTAATGAGCATCACTACTGGTTGCCATATATGCGTTTACGTATATTTTTAACCACTGAGAACTGAAATGCAAACGTTTGACATGGCGTGAGAAAAGAGTTTCTTTAAATAAGCCAAGATGTTTGTTCAGTTCGAGAGAGAGTAAACATTACACTGCTTTCTACCTGGCAGAACATGGAACGTCACATTACATGTTTGTTTATGGATGGTTCCTAATATCTATTTACTCTAGACAATTCAAAGCAGTAGTATTCAGATGTTCTTCTGTTTAAAAACCAAGGAAAATTGTATCATCTGGATCAACTTGCAATTGAAACGAGACACGAGGTAATCCGATTCCCCCTTACACTGCTAGTACAATCCAATTGAGTTAATGTGGGCTCAAATATGTTGCAAAGGAAATAATACTTTTAAACTGACTGACATTGAATGACTTATTCACGATGAAATTGACAAGGTAACACAAGACTGGGAAAACTGCGTGAAACATTCAGGTAAACTATAAGAAGACAACTTTTGAAAAGAAATAGCACGTGATAAGATTTTGGAGCCTATCATCATAAATGTACAATACTAGGTCCATAAAGACAATAACAACGACGAATTGTCTTGTTTTTGGTTCCATTTTTAGCCCGCCTTTAACTCCAATGGTAATTTCGGCGGCCGTTCTCCTTTGGAACATATCGAAGGTGTTAACTCGTATTCGTTGGGTTTTAATCATTAGATCACGCACACATTCGCACTCTCATTCATACCTCCAGACTATGGGGAAGATGAATTATCTTGTTCGGGAAAAAAATCCCTACCCCAAAATAAGACCTGAAGTTTTCGTGGCGACGAATCCACTCACTTTCTTCTCGGATATCTTAGATATCAACGTTTCGGGAGTGTACATCTCTCCCATCATCAGTATATTTATAAAATGTTATAACCACAAATAAAATACCGGACATTACACAACTATAAACAAAGACAGAACACTATCAAAATTCGCATTGCTGAACAAAATACTGTTTTCAGTAAATTAAATTCCAGGTCAGAAGATGGCGTGAGTATAGAAAATTGTGTCAAAGAAACGTAACTACTTAACTTTATTGTCAAGCTGTATTGATCTTTGCTTCTTAATTCGACGGATTTCTATTTTAAGGCCGGTTTCCAAGACGAGCTGAACTGAAATTCAGCATCACGATTAAGCGTGCTGCTTTCAGAGGAAATCGCCAAAGCCTCCTTAATTCTCCGCTCCCAATAACTGTTGCATATTGCCAAGATGGTCGTCTCCCGAAAATTAGCTCTATGGTCGTTATCAAAACAATGCTCTGCCAGCCCAGACTTCTCCGGTTGCATTAAACGAATGCTCCGCTCATGCTCGATCATTCTATTAGCAATGGTCCTTCCGGTTTGAGCCATATACGGTTTCCTACATTCACAGGGAATACGGTACACTCCCGGTACTTGGACGTCCAGTTTGTCTTTCACTGGTCTCAGCAGCTGGCTTGTGGATGATCCTGATGTATTTGGCGAGAACTCTGCTGATTCTGCCGGATAGATTGCCGGTAAACGGGATGTAGGTTGTAGCGGTAGGCTTATCTGACGCTTGTTGTATTACAGGTTTCCCTTTCCTAATCATCTTTTCACCTGGCTGGCTTCCCAGAAGAAAGTGAGCGAATCCCTATCCCGGCCGCCAGGAATCTAACCTGGGACCTGTAGCACGGCAGGCAGGTGCTCCACCAACTGAGCTACAAGGCCAGCCGAATTGTCTCTTTTTTATTTTTTTTTTAATTTTAATTTAACTATGTAAAATATATATCTATGCACATAGATATATATTTATTTTCTTTATTTAACCGTTTTTTTATTGTTTCCGTTTATTTTATACCTGTTTTCTGTATTTTCACACATATACACTATACACATAAACACCCATGCCCAAGGTGGGACTCGAACCCGCGACCCTCTACACGGTGGAACACTAGAGGCATACGTTCTAGCGACCATGGCTACGAGGGCCGGCTCTCTTGATGTGACATTCACAGTAATAGGCGTGTGCCACTGGCATTTCTGTTGGGTTAGAAAAATGGGTAATTCACGATTATAGCACTTAAAACAAGTGCATATTATATGAATATCCATGTTGCAATTGTCATTTCAACTGCATTATTATAAAAGTTGGGGAAATTTAATTTGGAGTTCGCTTAAATATAGCGCTATGATCTAGGATAATGTGCGAGACAGAGGAGAATATGAAAAGAGTGGAGGTAACGAGGGGCAACGCTGTGCTGGCTAACGCATCTGATTATCGAGGGCCCAGAATTCCTCCTGTTTGAAACACACAATATCGTTCCCTAATTCGGTCGGTGCTGGACTATGGCTGTATCTTCTTTGGCCCTGCTTCCACATCGGTCTTGCGCAAGTTGGATATCGCTCAGTACCGTGCTCTTCGATTTTGTCTGGGTGCTATGCCTTCTACACCGACGAATGCACTTTTGGTTGAGGCCTCAGAACCACCATTGGAGATCCGTCGACAGCTCTTAACCCAGCGCTTTCTATTGCGAGTTTTCTTCGTGGATGCCCACCCAGTATTGCGGACGTTGCAGTATCTTGCTGCTAATTATCTCAACGCGGATTTTCCAGCTGTACGACGATTGCCCTTACTCTTACTGGGTTTTCGGTATCTATACCACACTTTTACCTTAATTTTGAAAACTCCCTCTCTTCCGGGGTTTCAATAACCATATGACTTACACTTCTTGAATATTTCGATGCATTATCTTTTTGATCACATCCTTCGGAGCCCTGACGTGAACGTCGCCCTCTCTCATTTCTTGCAGGTTACATGGCCAGATTTCACCACGATTTACACCGACGGTTCTAAATCTGCTGATGGAGTAGGTTATGCATACGTCTGTCCTTCTGCTAATGCCCTGGCTCGATACAGCCTACCTATGGAGGCTTCCAGCTACACTGCGGAGGTTCTGGCCATTCGTGACGCTTTGCAATATGGGATTTCTCAGGGCTTCCCCAAACTGCTGATCATAACCAATGCGCAGAGTGTGCTGCAGAGACTCTCATCTCCTCGTTGGACGAGAGATACGCACCGTTATCTTTACGAGATACTGACGTTGGTGAACAACGCTACCATAGCCGGACATCAAATTCACTTCCATTGGATCAGAGGGCATGTCGGAATTCGATACAATGAAGTCGCCGATCGCCTGGCAAAAGAGGGACTCACCCAAGGCACCTTTCAAGGCCTCCAACTGCCCTACATGGATTTCTTCCCGGTCCTTCATCGTGACGCCTGGAATGACGCCTGGATTCGTTCGCAGTCCATCAAAGGCAAACACTACGCCGCCATTCAGACGCATCTATCCACGACCCCTTGGTTCTCCAGCTTCAGGATTGCACGTCGACATCTCACCTCCATCATTAGAATGCGACTTGGACATGGATGTTACCCTGCGCATCTACACCGACTACGTCTCATCGATTCCGCTGTATGTCCTGATGACCCAGGCGAAACCGCTGACCTCAATCATCTCCTGTTCAGTTGCTCTCGCTACCGAGCCCACCGTTCTTCCTTCCTCCGCCGCCTACTTCAGCAGTCTGTTCCTTTTCCCGCTAACGTCAACACCATATTACAGTTATGCCACAAATCTGTATACCAAGCTCTTCTACAATTTCTTAAAGAAAGTGATCTACAGATCTAGTCTCCTCCCATCCTCTTAATTTTCCTTACATTATCTTTCTTATTTTTCCCTACGATGGCCATATGGGATTTTACCGAAGGCCAAAAAAAAAAAAAAAAAAAAATGCTGCTATGTATCGTAAGCTACAATGACGTGTAATTGTGACTTGAAGGCCTATATGGAATACTTAGTTTTATAGGAATGCAACTATCAGACTTTAGTATTTATGTCAATACTGCTCTTTTATTCTCAGTATTTATATTCGTTCATGTTAACACTAGTTACTTCATTTTTCCCGCATTTTATATAGCGATGAAAACATACACTTTTGACAAAAATTAAGAGAAGCTTCTATAAAGAGACCGTGAAGTGGACTGGGTAACAGATAAATTTGTTGCCCTAAGTCATTAATGATTTCAAATCGTTTCAAGTATACATCTATTGTTTGTGCAACTATGCCTGTGGAGAAATTCATATATACAGACGTTTACAAAAAGACAAACAACTATAATTGCCTCCGAATGGGAGATTATAAACAATCCGTTTTGTTGATTTTACAGCACCCGAAGTTGTAACAAACAAGTATTTCACAATAGCAATATATTGTCGCCCAAAGCAAAATGGACATTGATTGAAAACTGGAAAACGCGTCAATATTAGATAGAGCTACACTTGTTTAATGAAAAGAGCAGAGCTTTTCCTAAAGCAATTTCATGTTGTTGCGACAATGCTACCGTTGCCCAAAGTAGGAAGGAATACTTGTTAGCACTATTGGACATGATACACAACTTTTTTGTGACAGGTGTATGTTTTACGAAACTCACAACACAAATTTAAATGCGATTAAGTTTATTCCTACATCACTGAAACACATATACCCCTTAACATACCCTAAGCTATAGAGAACTCTTAGAGAAATGTTAAAAATCTAGTTTCTAACCAGTCCACGTTTTAGGATTTTGTACTGGTATATCTTCCTCCAATGGTGGTTAAGTGTAGTAAGTACTATTGCAACATAAACTTGTGCAAAATGCGCGAGGGATGGTAAATTATTAATTACTCTCACCTTTGGTGACGATCTGGAAGAATTCTTGTAGATGTATGCCTCGGCGCTCTGGAGAAAGGAATCTTATCACTGGCCGTAGTATTATTTTAATCGATTAACCGAAACGATTAATCGATTAATTGTTTGTTTTAGATTCAAATATAAAAGCTTTTAATCGAATAACCGAGTCGATTAAAATAAATCGATTACAGTAAATATTAATTAATACTCTTTTAGCCAAATTTGGCCCTCTCTGTTTTGATGTATTGCTTCCAACGTAAACAGCCTTTCTAACGTATCAAACTTTCATTAGACACGTAATGTTCTTTGCTCTTTGAGGCAATATAACTCCTGATAACTAAAAGAAATCACTCTGAAACACGAGAGAGTCTAAATAACACTTCTGTTGGGAAATATTCTAAGAGGCACATAACTACATACAAATGCTGACAGAGAAGTTTCTTTCCTTACAGCTTGTGTGTGTGTGTGTAACATATCGTATACAACTGATTATCGCTTGCTAGCATAAACTGAACTGTACAACCTTGAACCGAACAGTTCGCTTACGTAACTATGAAAACAGTAGCTGATCCCTCTTCTCAGGGCTGGTGGTGGTGTAACTTTGCTGTAAAATGCAGTAAGGCAGTAACGTTTCTATGTTCGTAGCAGTGAGTGAAAGTTTTGTGTTAAAAAGTTCACTCAGTTGTGCTGAGTGAAACTAAAATTATGGCATACAAAAATTTGCCAGGGAAACTGGGTCTATATTTTGGCTTTAAGCGAAATGGACCTGGTGAAGTGTCTGACAGAAAAAAAAAAGGTATTTTGTAAAGTGACTAGTTGATTCTTCATGTTAATTAAATAAAATAAATAAATAAATAAAATAAATAAATAAATAAAATCTGAAAATCTAATCCCGGTACCTAATTTCTTATACCGGGACATGACTTCCAAATTCTAATTTATTAACTACCAAATAAATACAAAAATACAATTTAAACAATCATTTTTCAGATAATAAAATAAAAAACAAAAAGAAAAAAGAAAAAAGTAAAACAATACAATAGCTACCAATTTAAAAATTTACGATTTAACTAATAAAAATTTACTGGAATCCAGTATACAAATAACTGGCAACCAGCTACAATTACTAAATAAAACTACAATACCGGAAACCGATACTTAATGTACTAGTAACCAGTACATTGAAAACTTACAATTTACCTTTTCAACTGATAAAAACCTTCTTAAAACTTACAAAACATTTAACCAAAAACTTATATAAAAATAATTCATAAAATTTACATTATAAAAATCACAAAATTTACAAATTATTTACTCCAAATTCTTTAAACAAATTAAAATGTATTATATCAATTTATATAAACAAACAAATTCAATTATTATTTTTTACTTCTACACCAATCAATATTTTTTTTAAATCTACTTTATATCAAATAAAAATCTAAATTTCAAATCTTAACAATTAAACAAAAAAATAATTCATCTATAATAATAACCTTCAAAAATTACAATACAATTCAAAAATATTAAACAAACAATAATTATGCATTCAATAACCTTCATATAATTCAAAATTAAACCATTACAATAACCTTCAACAACCAAAACCAAACAATTCATGTTAACTATTATTTGTATGTCAGTCTCACAAGTCTTAGTGGATATTAATATAATACGTTATTGAATAAGTACTTAAAAGTATTGTAGATCTGGCCGCCTCGGTAGCATAGATGATAGCATGTCTGCTTCGTGTTCAAAAGGTCCCGAGTTCGAATCTCGGTCAGGGTGAGTTACCTGGATAATGTTTTTCCGAGGTTTTCCCTTATCCTAAAAGACGAATGTGGGGTAACTCTAAGCTCCATGGAACCTGGACCCATTTGGGCATCGTTTCACCCATTCCATTCATCGTTCAATATGACTTAAGAAGTCAAAGGACGTAAATTACACACACACACACACACACACACACACACACACATATATATATATATATATATATATATATATATATTGTAGATCTAATTCAGTACATATATAAAGCATGTGCACTTGATGCAAAGACAAATTTTGAATCTATGTATTTAAAAGTTTCATAAATAATTAAATATACAGTTAACGAAACATTTAACGTAATCTCAGTATTCATTTGTTTACGAGCACTTAATAGGCGTATGACTGTGATAGCACATTACAGTCAACTGTACTTGGGCGGGGGGTGGGGGTGTTTCACTGAGTATAGGAGTTGGAAAGAGTCAGAAGGGAAAGAAGGTTTGATCGCTCGCTGAAAATGAACCTCAAGTGTGCTAGGGCCATTGCAGGACTACTATTTTACACATTTACAGGATACTCTCTATTAGTTGTTAAATAACCATCAAGAAAGGAACTTTGGTTGACAAGAAAATTGAGATAGAATTATGTTCCGAACGCGTCTTGCTCTTAACGGATGGCTCCACCTGTAATATCCTGCCGCGATGAAGAAAACCGGCAATTATTTACAAAGTCTTAAAATGAAATACATTTATGCTGTTGCATATATCTTAGGTTTATTTGAGTTTTACTTCATTAAAATAAACAATAACTAGTATGTATTTTGATAGAAATTTTAACGAGGAAATAATTCTGTGTGGGAATGAAAGTCCTCTAAGCACTCCAAGCCATCGGCACGTGGAGTGAAAGGTGGAGGATGCCCATTAGCCCACAGAAGAGCTCTGCCCTTCTGCTAGGGAAGGTCCTCCGCTGGCGCCCGGAGGGAGACCTGCGGTTGAGGCAGAGAAGGACCCCTTGGGTTGGATTTGCCAAATACTTGGGTGTCCGACTGGACCGCGGCCTCACCTTCACCCCACATGTCCGTGAAAAAATCAGCCTCCGCCATGCAGCGCTCAGGCAGTTGTACCCCATATTCCGATCAAACATGCCCACTCGCCTGAAACTAGGGGTGTATCGCACGATCATCCCGCCACTGATCCTGTATGGATGCGAGGTCTGGGGATCGGTGGCTCGTACCACCATCCGCAGACTGCAAGCCGTGCAGAATATGGCTCTTAGGATGATCTACGATACCGAACGTATGTTTCCATCACACATCCTACACACACATTCTGGTATACCTTACGTTGAACGCTCGCGCACATTGTATGCCAAAATTACATCCCATCCCATCCCATCCCACCCCAACCACCTAGTTAACACACTAGGACAATATGACCACCGTGTACCCAGAAGGAGAAGGAACTATCGCCTCCCCAAGGACGCCCTTGGGTGGTGAGACCAGCCTCTCATCCCTTCAGTACTACACTCTGTCCCGGCCGCACTAGGGCTGGATTTGACCTGTCGGCTGACCCCCGGCAGTCAGGTCCCCCTGTGTGACCCAAAAGCGAACCCCAACCTAAATGTTCCCCAACTACCCGAACTCTCGGTCCTGGCCCCGCCACACTGGACGGACCCTGCAACGCAGGCCGTCCCAGCGTGGCGGCATAGGGCACTGGCCTCATGCCTGGAAGCTCATCCCGCCACCAGGAGCACTAGCAGAGGTCGAATCAGGCCCATCAGTTTACAAGGACAACCAAGTTTGGAGATACGACCAATCCTATAAGACCGCACGGGTAAATCCGCTCAGCGAGATAGGTACCGTGGCGCTCTGTCCACCGTCCGGGAGCACCCAGACGACTTGTTCTCGCTCTTGGCTCTCTCTCTCTCTCTCTTGGCTATTTGCTCTATGAGATGGTTCCAATTAACTTCAAAATTTTGAGGAGGCTTGTTTCCTATATACTTATGGCATATTAACACTTTACATTGTGGGATAGCAGCATGACAAATATCTGACTCGAAATGAAATCACGAAAACTCCCAATCTCATTGCCCGTAACTGCTATAGATGCATTCTTTTACTTTACTCAAATGATCGTATAATTTAATATCGTTAGTACCTTTGCATCCAAAATATTTCGTGAGCTTTGACTGCACCTTACGACTTCGAATTGCTTTCATAAGGTTTATTAAAGTTTACATAAAATAGGTATTATTATCTATAGCAACTAGGATAATATAAAACGAGTGCTTAGCCTTTCGAAGTCCAAATTTACTTCTATACATTTATTGTAACATTCTCGTAAAGTGTCATATGAATTCCTCGTGAAGTTGACGCTAAACAATCCATATTGACTTTCACTGAAACAATTACTGAAATATCTCTTATGATTTTCTTAGCTATTTTGTTTCCATAGTTACACAGCTCTACAGGATGTTAATGAACTACAGCGAAATAATTTCAGAGCTTGTAGACGTGACTAATATAAACAAGTTAGGATAAGTAATGCATGGTCTGCGGCTACACATAACGTAGTTAATTGTGTTAAGCCTAATTGACATCAGAAGCTGGTGCGTTGATAGTTAAATAAGGTGGATGAAGTGATTGGATTAGAATGTTTTTAAAACTGCTTCCCGAATATAAAAATACCAGGGCACTCTTCCATGCCTATTGAAATAACTTTTGGCAACATTGAGGAAAAACACCGATCAATGTATGAAGTCTTAATACCTGAAGAACAAACTTCGAACTGGTACTCATGGAGTACCCCAAGGTTCCGTGTTAGGGCCTCTATTATTTCTGATCTATATAAATGACCTCTCACTTTATATAAAGGACATTGCAAGTACAGTTCTTTTCGCTGATGACACTAGTGTCCTGGTGACATGTACAAATGTAAACGAGTATATAATTAAAATGAATTATGTTTTGAACTGTATATCACGCTGGTTTAAAGCAAACAAATTATCTGTGAATCTAGACAAAACAAAAGTGGTCAA
Source organism: Mantis religiosa (assembly GCA_030765055.1). NCBI lineage: Eukaryota > Metazoa > Arthropoda > Insecta > Mantodea > Mantidae > Mantis > Mantis religiosa. Next base: position 38,202,996 of record CM060956.1, read on the forward strand.
ATTTATAACATGTCGTACATCACATACTGAAATAGAAATCGGGATTAATGACATGTTATTAGAAGAAATTGACAGCATAAAATTTCTGGGCCTTCAAGTGGACAGATGTTTAGATTGGAAAGCTCACATAAATTATATCTTACCTAAACTTAGCTCTGCCTGTTATGCTATCCGAGAGCTGGTTAATGTGAGTTCTATTGACACACTTAAATTAGTATATTATGCACACTTTAACTCTATTATGGAATATAGAATATTATTTTGGAGCAACTCAGTAGAAAGTAAAAAAAAAATTCTTATGCAAAAGAAGGTTATAAGAATCATTACTAACACCCACAACAGATGCTCCTGTAAAGATCTTTTTACAAGATTGAAGATATTAACGCTTCCTTGCATGTATATATTCTCGATCCTAAACTTCTTTGCATGCAATCGTGCCTTATTTGAAACAAATAATGTAATTCACAAAATAAACACTAAACAAATGTATAATATCCATTATCCCAGTGCTAAACTTTCTTGCTTCCAGAAAGGTGTGCATTATGAAAGTATCAAAATATTTGGCGCACTTGCTAATGTTCTTAAAGAAAAAGTTGATAATTTCGGAGCTTTTAAAAAATCTGTTAGAGAGTACCTTTGCTCAAAATCTTTTTATTCTGAACAAGAATATCTGAATGACAAAATATCCTGATAATGCTTCTGTAGCTCTGTAAGTAGTATCTAACTATTCCAATGACAAATCATTACTTATAAATATTTGATGCAAGTTGAAAGTTTATTTTTAATGTATATGTATTTAATAAATAACAAGAATGGTATCTATTGCAGGTTGAGACGTACTGGCATAAGCCATGTGACAGCTGGTTTAAAATTGTTTCATTTTGTATCATATATAATTATCCCTGCTTTGTTTTCCATATTGTTGCTCATATTGCCTGTGTACTATAATATGTGTCTTATGTTTACTTTTGTACATATATATATATATATACTATTAAACTTTATACCTCTGGACATGTTCAACGTTCTCAGCCTTTTCTGGCTACAAGTGAACCTACTGAACGCAAATCAATCTAATCTAATCTTATCTTTCACTTGAAAGTTAATGTCATAACCATTTCGCCAGAGAGAATGCTCTTGTGTTATGTTGAAAATTCCATGCAAAGCCCTGTATTTAAGAGCGCTGTTTAGTATTTAACCGGCACACACGATCACGTCAAATGTTTTATAACTATATATCATGTACGTTATAAAGAGACGCTCTTTTTAGTTCTTAATTAACCGCCAGGTTGACAAACCAATTGAAAGATGGTAATGGTCCTACCTCATTTTGCTGTCTGCAGATGGCTCCACCTTTAATATTCTGCCACGTTAAAGAAAAATGTGTAATATTTTTCAAAGAATTAAATTTAAATGTATTTATACTGTTTGCATAAAATTTAGGTGTTTGCTTTCCACTGAATGAAAGGAAACAATAATTGGAACACATTTTGGTACAAATTTGACCGAAGAAGTAATTCTGTTCGGGAATGGCAGTCTTCTGAATTAAATATATCAGCCACAATTTTTATAAGTGTATTTCATTGTATGATTTGAATTTAATACACTTCAACGTAACGCCGAGTCAGAAATTTAGTGTATAATCATATATTAATTATTCTACGCTGACATATCTTGGTCTGTTTAGTCATTTTCACTGTCATTCTCGTGACTGTTTATATTTCATAACCAATCTCATAATTTTAATTGTTATCTTCCGTTATAGTGCGTCTTTTCCCAAAACTCCTGTATTATTTCGTCCTGTATTATTTTTCAATTCCATTTGTCCAATGCTTTCAAATAATTCATTCCGTGTTTCATTTTACATGTTGCACTTCGGCAAGCAACCCTTTATTTTGGCATATGTGCATATGGCTGCATGGTTGTTTTTCTGACAATAATTGGTCAATGAAAATGCTGAGTCGGCTCATTGGCTAGAATTAAACGATACAGCTTTGCTTAGGTGCTACTTTCATGAAACGGGATATTGTGATTCTGTAAACAAGAAAGCATATGAACTTGACATTTGATGTGTATCTACTTGTATCTTATGGTAAGAGGTATTATCTATTGTTAGCACCGAGTTAAGGGGTAATTTAGATATTAATATTGAATTAATATTTAATTACGTTAAATATTAGACAGTGACAGGAACGATTACGCGGGCCTCACACACGCCGTGCCGCGTGATGTAGCTGTTTGTAAACATACCGGCATACTCCGCAGTAGCTTGCTACAGATGTATTTTTTTTATCTTGAAAAGTGCAGAGCTATGCGCAATGGTATCTGGACAAGTCCACCTCAGAACGGTTGCAGCTGGAGGGGAGGGCAGGTCAGTTGCGTACCAGTTGCGAGCAAGTAAAAAGTGCAGAGCTTCTCAGTAACACTACAGATTCTTTCAAAATGTACTTATCTCCTGGTTCCCAGAGAGCATTTATAAATGACGTCTCCTATAGCAGCACATTAGGAAATAAAGTGTTACATTTAAAAACACGCGAAGTAATAACCAATACCCATAGATTTATAAAAAGTGAACAAGGTCTGGGTTAGCTACAAAAATCTGGGGAAGGGTATCTGAGGCAACAGTTGTGTCTGAAAGTAGTTTAGGAGAGTTATTAAGGAAAGAAAAGCCATTGGTGCTAGTGCAACAACGTCCTTCTCTATGCCCAGTAAGCAAAGATCAAGAATATGCACAAAATCTAATTTGGATATTTTAATTCAGAAGTAGTTAGACGAACTATGAATAATTTTTAAAGCACAGAAAAACAAAGACCAACTTTGGACAAAGTGCTTATGAATCTATACATTCTACTGACTTCCAAGGCAGTGTCTGAACATTAAGAAGAGTTCATTAGAAGCTAAGATTATTAAAAAAAAAAAAAAAAAAAAAACACTAAGCGTGACAGACAAATTTTAATCGAACATCGCACGATACGTGCAAAAAGGCTTAAGTATTTACGAAATATTCGGAGATATCGAAGTGAAGTTTATATGGTTTATATGGATGAAACTTATATAAATACAGCACGTACTAGACCATATGCCTGGAGTGAAATACGTTACAGGGACTCTGCAGCGATATTGAAAGGCTGACAGTAGTTTATCATGCCTGCTGGAGGAGAACAGGGTTTTGTTCCAAATGCCTATGTACTATTTAAGATCCAACAAAAGCGTGGAGATTACTACCATAGTAAGAATTACAACATAGTTTATAAGAGCTGCAAAACTGACTTCGAGAATGGAATTTGTTTTTAGACACCTTATGCACCGCCCACCCCTCTCGTACTCTTAAGCGTGTGACGCATTGTGGCGATAGGTGCACTATCCCCACCACAGTTGCTACTCATCCCTACCGCGCAGGATTCCTGTCAAAATAAAATAATACATCTGTACTATTATGCATTTCCTTGGCTTATGAAGCCGCAATAAAGAAACTATTGTTTAATTATTGCTTCTGAGTGTTTAACGTGTTCCAAAATTCCGTTATAGCCGTACATTATAGCAAATAAGCTGGTGGACATATGCAACTTATACCTTTTAGAGGGATGTTTATGTTAGTGAGGTTGAGAATGGAAGCATTAAATGATAAACAGAACAGAAAACAACAACAAAGGATTGTAGATAAATTAAGCAAAACTAAATGCCTTATGCAATGAGACGAGGATTTTATATCACGTGTTTGATAATACTAAATAAAGCATTTGTAACTGAAAGGGAAGCTGTTGATATTTACAGCAAGTCGTTGAAAGTATTGTACAATTAAGATTATAACAAAATGCTCTGAAGTTAAACAAATAAAAATTATCAATGATGTAACTATTTTTACAATTCATATTTTTAATGAAACTAAATTAATCGTGCGTTCGTTGAACTCCCTTCAGCTGTTCCATCCGTCAAAACCATATCCGTCATTTCGGCGTTCGTGTAGCGCTCCATATTGTTTGGATTTGTTATCTAAGTACGCGCAAAATCCTCCCTGTTAGGACGGAATATGTAGTTTTACACTGAAGAGCAACCTTCAACTGTCCGAGCTATTAGTCGACTTTTGCACAAGTAACTGTCCTTTGCCCCATTACCTGAAAGGTAGGCTAGGGTCACTGATAAAGAGCAGGGAGTAATGTTTTTGTTTTCGTGGCCAGTGCGTCCCAATAACAACTTTTGAGGTTAGCACACCAGTAGTTCCTGCGCTGCCTAATCACAAAATCATATAATATTTAATCCCGCATAAAATTATACCTAACAGAAAATTGAAGCTGTGACACCGAAATTCGGACTAGTTAAGTTATAAACTACGAAACGACTATATCGTTGGGTATCGTTTTGAAACAACTGTATATTGCTTATATCTATTCCATAGACAAGTAAAGTCATTACAGAGGATAACTAATGTTAAAAAGTTTATGTTCTCATTCTTTTTGGAGCGCACACACTTTCATTTTCACTTAAAGGTAGTCAAACTGTACCTGCAATTAGGAAATCTAAAGCATACTCTTCAAGAACTTACACATTCAAGACAAGATACTGCTTTTCTCTATTTAGCTTTCATATAGGGATCCTGATATGGTATGAATGCGTACAACGTTTCTTCGTTCATTATACACAATTTTCTATTTGCACGCGCTGGCAAGCGAGCAAACCAATGTTTACTTTCCACGACTGCGGACTTGGCAAAGGAAAGGTACACAGAAGGTTGTGCTTGCCTCTCGGATTTAAATCGAGTGCAAATAAATGAAGATTCCAAATTACAATTCCGGAGTGCCATATTCATAGTTTTCTGTAAATACATACCTCATTTCATCCATGTTAAGACTATAATAGTATAAAAAAGCTAAATATCTGTACTTTGGCTAGTAGACACGTATAGCATATGACAGCTGCAATTATTTAGGATACTTCTATGCCTTGCCAATATGGTAGAGCAAGTCTTCAAGCACAAAGACATATGCCGAAGTAAATACTTGCAACGCTGTTCTCCTTAAATTTACAAAACTTAAGTGCAGGATAGTTTATAACAGCGGCATGGATGCTGATCAAGGGCCTTTTTGTAGGTGTCTTTACTTTGAAAGTTCCATATGCTTTGAATAACGTTTATACACGTTATATTTACTATTAATACTCCTTCACCTATAATACGAGGGTGTGTCGTAAAGTTTTAATTAGCACCCCTTAAAAATCTGTTGTGTTGATATGTGCTTCTTAGTTCTTCTCTACGTAGTCCTCATCCAGATTTACACATTTTCCCAGCGTTTCTTGAACTTCCGAGTATCTTTATTGTTGAAGTCTGCAGAATTCGCTTTAAACCACTCTTCCACTTTATTAATGACGTCATTTGTGTTGTCAAATCGGCGACCACGCAACGGATTCTTCATTTCCGGGAACAAAAAAAAAGTCACTTGGTGCAAGATCGGGCGAATAAGGCGGATACTGTAAGGTCTCAAAGCTACATTCACTTGTTTTGTCAACTGCAACTTGAGACGAATGAGCTGATGCATTGTCAGACAGAAGACGAACAACTTTGGAGAGCATACCGCGTCGTTTCTTAATCAGAGCTGCTCGTAACTTGTCTAGAAGATTGCAGTAGTATCTGCCAGTGATGGTTTGACCCTTGGTAAGATAATCTGTAAGGATGACTCCACGACAGTCCAAAAAAGCAGAAAGCATGACCTTCCCAGCTGACATTTACCCTTTGCTTTTTTGGGAGGAGAGGAATCGGCATGTTTCCATTCTTTGCTAATGGTATTTGTCTCTGGATCATACTGATAGATCCAGGATTCATCCATGGTTACCAGACGATCAAAAACATTATCTTCAGCCTGTTCCACGCCGTGTTTGCTTTTGGAAAGGGGTTAGCAAACGTGGAACCCACCATGCAGACACCTTAGACATGTGCAGTTCGTCATGAATAATTTTCCACACACTACCATAACTAAGATGTATCTCATTCGTGGCCGCACCGCAGCTCAGTGATTAGACCGCTTGACTCTCACCAAAGCGGCCCGGGTTCGATCCCAGACGACCGCAAATTAAGATTTGTGATGGACAACACGGCGCTGGGGCGTGTTTTCTCCGGGACCTCTGGTTTCCCCTGCCATCTCATTCCACCGGTGCTCCATCTTCATCTCATGTACCAGCAGTGTCACCGCCTGCGGTGCCGTTTGTAGTGAAAGCGGACGTTAAACACTACACACACACACACACACACACACACACACACACACACACACACACACACACACAGTCTCATTCATGATCATTTGGATGGTTGCTCGTCTGTCTTCCAGTATTAAACACTCCACTTTCTTCACTGTGACAGCTGACGGTCTACCAGCTCTTGGCTCATCTGTCAGGGACATGTGACCAGTTTGAAAATTCCTTTTCTACCTCATAATAGTGTCATACGATGGGCAATCATTTCCATAAACAACCGTCATCTCATCATGTTTTTCCCGGGCAGTTTTGTCCTTCAAATGCAGGAACTTGGTCACTCTACAAGCCTCAATTTTCCCCATTTATACCTCATTCACTTCTGGCACTTACTGTAAAAAAAGACTGAAATCACTGAAACTACCAACATTATGTCCCGAGAGATCAATGATAATACTGAAAATCACTCTATAGTAATATCTACCGTGTGATAATTAAAACTTTGCGACCACCTCTCGTAAATACAGGAAGTAATCCGTTCTCCAATTCAGTCCTAAGAGCTAAATGCAACTACAAGCTTTAAGTTCCTTTAGATTCAAAGACGTACTTAGGTCTGTTTGCCCTCATAGTTGTGAAAGCCTAAGTTAAAATAGCTAATTAAATAGTAAACTTGGTATTAAGTTTAGCATCGTCCATGGAACATTTAAGTTATAAGTACTCAGTCATGATCCTACTTATATTTTCTCTGTTTTGTTTACGATAAGTGCATTGCTTGTTTGCGATAAAGAAGGTTAACGTGGTGGGAAAAGTGCATAACACAACGAGGGTAACTGACAATGTATTGTAGGAGATGCGGATTCGTATCTCATTATATAAAACTTAGTCTTAATACAATGTAATCAATGGAGGTATCATCAGCCCACAATAACCTCCAAGATCTTCGAATTTGACGCTACTTCGTATTCTTATCTGGGGTTATGTGAGGGACAGACGTTTAGCTAGATGCAACGAAATAGGGAGCACTTACTAAATTTCATACGCAGTAGAGCTTGAGTCTGTCTTCTGTAACTCGGTTAAGGGTGAGGACGTGGCAACAGTGGTGGACACGTTCAATTAGTTTTTAAAGTTTCGTTATGTTAATTACTGTTGGGAAATGTTTATGAATTTGAGGGTACTGTTAAATTTTTTACAACAAACTGAATTTATTTTCCAAAATATGTAGGAAAGTAATTTGTTTTACGTTTTCTGGCGTTCAATCCGTAATGAAGTAATACGAGAGCTGTTCAATAAAGAATGATCGCAATTTTTTACGGTCATATTTTTTCGGACTAAAATTCATTCTCATTATATTCTGTTACTTTAAAGTAAAACAAACATGCCGTAGTAGTTTCATTGTTGGAACTCCTGGTTCCCGCCTGTGAGAATCAGGCAAGTTCAGATATATTCAGTATCGCCTACCACTGCAATAGAGGTAACACGCGAGGAACAATATGCGGCTTTGAAATTCTGCTTTCGTCTCAACATATCTTCAGTTGAGGCATATACAATGTTACCGGAGGCCTATGGAGAGTCTGTTCTTCCCTACAGCACAGCTCGAAGTTGCTTTAAAATGTTTACAGAGGGGAGACAATCAATTTCAAAGGAAGGTGGACGCGTTGCTCCAGTTACTGCTCTTATGGAAGAAAATATCAACACTGCTGCTGCCATTGTGAGAGAGGATCGACGAATTACCTTAAGATCACTTTCTGAAATACCGAACATTTCGTTGGGAGCCACCCACACGTTGGTGACAGAAACATTACACATGAGACGTGTTTGTGCGCGATGGCTCCCAAGACCGTTGATTCCCGAACAAAAGGACATTCCCATGCAGGTCTGCATGCAGTTAAAGTTGGTGTTAGAGGAAGATCCGGAGTTTCTTTCAAACGTAATCACTGCTGATGAAACTTGGCTACATCATTTTGATCCTGAGAGCAAACAGCAAAGCTCAGTGTGAAAATCTCCTTCATCGCCAACCCCCAAAAAAGCAAATGTGGTTGCTTCTGCTGGTAAAGTTATGGTCATCTCATTCTTTGATATTCATGGAATGGTTTATCAGCAGTTGTAACTGCACACACATCAGCAACTGGGAAATACTACACGGATGTCCTGAAAACATTGCAAGTCTATATCAGGTGCAAAAGATCATATTTCCGTGAAGCAGACTGGATGCTGCACTACGATAATGCGCGGCCGCATATTGCCAATGTTGTTGGTGGATATCTTGCAAAAATTAACGTGAAGTATATCCTTCACCCTCCCTATAGTCCGGATTTAGTCCCATGTGACCTTTTTCTATTCCTTAACTTGAAGAAACGCCTTCGTGGGAGGCATTATCCATCATCAGAAGAGTGGTGAAGGCTGTGGAGACGGTTTTGAAGGATCTCTCAAAATGGTTTCCAGCATATCTTTGAAGACTGGCAGAAACGCTGGGACAAGTGCATCGCATTCAGGGGAGACTATTTTGAGAAGGACTATTAAAATTATGAGGATGAGTAAAGGTACGTTGTCAAAAAAGATTGTGATTATTCTTTATTGAACATTCCTCTTATTAATAATTTTAAAAAATCCATTACTATTACGTAATGTGTCCCAAGCTTTGAACTGTTTCTATTTCTCTCCTGTTCGCACGGGATATGGATTTATTTATATTTTTAAACTAAGAAATTGCCAATCAACGCTGACGACTATTTTATCCAAGGTAGAGGACAACGGACAGGAATAAAATGAACACTAATTAGTACCTAACTTTTATGAGTATCTTCCGTCGTCTACTACTCGCATCGCTCAACTGACCACGCACTTATATGGGATATCTTGCCTCCGATCCTTCATATTACACCACCCCAAATAAAACTAACCCCGAAGTGTAATCATACAATTCATCCATTGAGTAATTAATTGCGTTCAAATTTGGAACGTTGTATCAGGCGACACGTTTTCGAAACAAGGCTATCTAACTCTACGCTTTCAGATATTAATTGCCTGGAAGTGATTAATTGCTAGGAATTCATGAAATAACCTGAACAAACACTAAAACTGATATTCTAGAAAGCTGTCATAGGGGGTATGGAACGAGGGACAGCCTCATAAGTAATGTACGTCATCATTACGTCAAACACATCCTCGGCAACTTATCTATATCTGTCACACTTCGCCCTCCACTGACATATCGACTGCTTTTCGTGTCATCCAAACTGTCACACAATCAGAACACATATCCACGTTTTACCATACATTTCTTAAGAATTTTTTTTCACTTCTAGATGTATTTTGTCCAATAGATTGAGATATACCTGTATAATTACATAGCCAACCACTTTGATAGTGCAAATTTCCATGGAAACAATTTGTCTTTTGTGAGGTTAAACATTAGCACTCAAACTGTCTTAATATGTGGACTAAATATGATGCATAGAGATTTGTACTAAAGCATGTGCCTTCTTAGTCCATTTACCACTTAAAATGCATTATGTATAATGCCGGAAGAGGGTAGCACTCTCGTATTAGTAGGTTGGTACTTTCTATATTATCTTTAGAAGACAAGCTGAATCTGAAACATATGAAAGACCTCCTCGTTACTTGCACATACAAAATTTGTACCAACAAATGACCTTTGACCACGTAAAAGTTACTTAGGTCATTTGCACAAAGACGAATGCTTCTATGGATGTGAAATCAAACATGTTTTATTCTTCTTTCCATGTGTTTTGTCCGGTAGTTATAATCACACACAAAAAGAAAAACAAAAGTAGGTTGATATTAGCTCACCCATGGGGAAAGAACATCATGTGTACGTGAGTTGATATTTTCTCGGAGATATATTAGTAAATTTTACTGTGGCTCGATATTTGCTTGACAAAAAGTCGGCTGAACTTCCGGGTTGGACGGATGTTGCGCATTGTCTCATAGCTGGCGTTTATTGCCGGTCAATGTGCTCTGAAAAAATTTCACTAGCATTAGCAGTGATCTACATATTGCATCAAACAACTGAGCATCATTTCAACCACTTGTTTCATTCAGCTTCGGATATCCTCTATCCGATTTTAAATGATGTTAATTGATCATCTTTTAAAAAATCGGCGAAATACTTTTGGCGCGACCAGGGCATTCATGCTTCAGCAATCACAGTGAAAAGAAGTCACTAATTTAAACAGTCTATGAGAAATTCTTAAGATATATAGTCTATGATAGTTTACTAAATGAAATATGAAGTGCAGGCTAATAAGGGAGCTACCGCTGTACCCAAACTGCTATGCACCTGAAAATTTGATGATATAATGCCTGCTATATAAGAGGGCTGTTCAATAAAACATTATCACAATTTTCTTTTTGACAACGTACCTTTACTCATCCTCATAATTTTGATGGTTCTTCTCAAAATAGTCTCCCCTGAATACGATAAACTTGTCCCAGAATTTCTGCCAGTCTTCAAACACATGCTGGAAACCATTTTCTGAGAGATCCTTCAAAATCGCCTCCGCAGCTTTCACCACTGCTTCTGATGATGGATAATACCTCCCACGAAGGCATTTCTTCAAGTTAGGGAATACAAAAAAGTCACATGGGGCTAAATCTGGACTACAGGGAGGGTAAGGTATGCACTTCACGTTGATTTTTGCAAGATATTCAGCAACAACATTGGCAATATACGGCCACGCATTGTCGTGATGCAGTATCCAGCCTGCTTCACGGAAATGTGGTCTTTTGCACCTGATATGGACTTGCAATGTTTTCAGGATATCCCTGTAGTATTGTCCAGTTACTGATGTGTGTGCAGGTACAAAATGCTGTTAAACTATTCCATGAATATCAAAGAATGAGATGACCATAACTTTCCCAGCAGAAGCAACCACTTTTGCTTTTTGGGGGTTGGTGATGAAGGAGATTTCCACACTGAGCTTTGCTCTTTGCTCTCAGGATCAAAATGATGTGGCTAAGTTTCTTCAGCAGTGATTACGTTTGAAATAAACTCCGGATCTTCCTCTAACATCAACTTTAACTGCATGTTACCTCCATTGCAGCGGTAGGCGATACTGAACATGTCTGAACTTGCGTGATTCTCACAGGCGGGACTTCTAGGGCGTGTTTGTTTCACATTAAGCTAACAGAATATAATAAGATTGAATTTTAGTGCGAAAAATTATGACCGTAAAAATTATGATCATTCTTTATTGAAGAATAAATCGTGTGCACCAAAAATCTGCTGCAGAGTAGAACTGCAACGCCCGAAATTGAAGCCTGGAAAGTGCCGCATGCTATAACTTGCAAGTAGCTGCTGGACATCCCCAGATCCGTGACCGGTGGACGGGTGGCGCTCCTTACATATGCCATGTGTGGGCCACTAACTGTCAGGGGTGAACAATCCGTACCGTACAATGCCTATTATGCCTATATGTTCCTAATATTCTGGACTCATTTTTGGGTACTTCCAGCTATACTCCATACCCGATTTTTGGCACATAGGCCCTACATAGAGCAGAGGTGATGCCATCATGCTCTCAAGCGAAAACAAGTACGAGCTAAATTCAAGTTATGACCCTTCGCATATACAGGAGAAGCATGAATTCTCAATCAGACATCGCGATACACACATTCTTATGCTCCGAAGACTCATCAAGGAGGGAGTGGCAGCCCTCCAGCACCAGAGGTCGACACCAATCGCCGCAGAGACCCTGCATTCGTCAATATCCTTAATTCCTCACTCACTTCCAACAAGACCGCTCACCACTCCCTGACATATTACCCAGAATCTTGTTACACCTCCACTCCTAATACGCAAGGGCGTATGCAGGGCCTTGGTCATGCTTACGTCCTGCCGCCTTCCTCACCTTGGCCCAGGCTTCTGCCTGGCCAATATATCCCTTCCTAGAATCCGCAGGTGCTTACATCGGTACTGCCACAACATCACTCCAGAATACTCACCGGTGTAGGTTTTTTAGTGGGTAGGGCTAGTGGTTCAATCCCCCAGAGGAGACCCACTCTCCAAATCCCAGGGTTAGTGCGTAACATGTATTTTTCCTCCACTCGGAAAAAAATTATAACCCTTTAATTTTTAAGACGGAGACCAAATAGGAGCTTCTGTATTTTTTTTAAATACACGTGGACTTTTTGTGAATGCGTGACAGATATGGCAGCACTATCCAGCACATAGAACTACAATGGCAGCGACGAGAGTTAGGCTGTTTCTGATACTTAAGGTGGAGACGTTTTCATTGCAAGGACAGCGTGTAATCGTTCATTTTCTCCATTTTCGTGGTGTCACACTTATTGAAATTCATCGCCAGTTGAGTGAGGCATGTGGTGATGGTACCATGGATGTGTCTAATGTGCATCCCTGATTGCGAAGGTTCAATGAAAGCAGAACATTATGTGACAACAAACCAAGACAGTCACGGCCTCTCACCCTCCGGTCTGACTACATGATACAGCGAGTGGAGAACGATGTTTTCGAGGATCGCCGATTGAGCGTTGCAGACTTCGCCTCCAAAATTGGCGTTTCCGTGGGATCTGTGCACACAATCCTGCATGAAGATTTGAAAATGCAAAAAGTGTCCTGCTTTCATTGAACTGTCACACCCAGGAACACACATTAGACACATCTATGGTACCATCACCACATGCCTCACTCAACTGGCGATGAATTTCAATTGGTATCACACCACGAAAATGGAGAAAACGAATGATTATACGCTGTTCTTGCAATGAAAACCTCGCCACCACTAGAGTTCTATGCACTGTACAGTGATACCAACTCTATCACACACTCCCAAAGAGTCTACGTGTATTTAAAAAAGAAACAGAAATATCTATTCGGTCCCAGTCATGAATAAAAAAGCAGCGGTGTTGTAACACGAACACACCTCGTAAGAGCACAATGATAGTTCTTATAAGATTATTATCATATTAATAAATAACCGTCATAATTAAGATAATAAAGTTAGGTAAGCTGATAAGAATTCCTATTACAAAAAAGTAGAAAAACCAGTTGCTTTTAAGCTACGGAAATGTACACACTATCAAGATAGACAATTTATACAACCCAGCCTAAAGAGGGCCAACGCTTGCCAACCCGACTGCCGACCTCACGCCCACATACGCAAGGTAGAGGTGGGCGATTATCCAGCCGATACCGGGAGGAGTTGTGCTCAGCATCTTGACACCCCCAGCCTTACAGTTGGCTTTCTTGACCAGGGCTGCTTATCTCTCGTAAGCTCCTCAGTGTCCTCAAGATGCTGAGTAGGCTCCGCTCCTATACCCGGGACTTAAAATTCGTACCCGCCAGGGTGGGATCGATCCCGGACCGCATTCCGTGGCAGGGAACCAAAGCATAAAGACAATTTATATGTACTCATTCATTTAGGGCAAGGGTATCTACTAGGGCAGCCTTCACAAAGTAAAGACCGACCTCCCTCTACGACCAAGGAGCAACCGAGCTGTCTCCAAGGGGCGCCCGGCGCCTCCAAGTTTCTTTCCATGGCGCAAGACCCAGAAGCTAACAAGTGCCCCATCAAGTCCGAAAACACAAGACGGGTGGAAGTGGATAGGCCACTTACGCGCGCAGACCCCAAAGGCGAAGGCTACCGATCAACCTTTTTTTTTGTAACTTACGTCCTCCTACGTTGTCATATCGGACGATGAATGTGTGAAATGATGCTGAGTCCAGGGGCTAAAGAGTTACCCGACATTCGTCTTTCAGGATAAGGGAAAACCTCGGGAAGAAACCTTATCCAGGTAACTCATCCTGACCGAGATTCGAACTCGGGACCTCTTGAGCGTGAGGCAGACATGCTACCATATACGCTACCGAGGCGGGCGGAAGCCTGGTGATCTAGCACACTTTCTACTAGCTATGCAGGCTAGTACGCGGGAATTTAGGGCTTCCCTCAACCCCGTCCACAGACGTACCCGATCACCCACGGGTATCGGGAACACACTGCCCCCTCGAGTCTATCCCAACCCGAACAACTCCCCTACGGGAGGGGCTCGGTAGTTCGGCCCGAGGTCCCTCTAGTAACGTCAGAGGTACCACGAGGGTACCTCTGAGGTTCCGTAGCGCCCGCACCAGGGCAGCTGGATCTCCCCCTTACGGGAAATTTATATGTACTATAAATTTAGTACTGTTAGATCCGACAGACAACGTGCGCAATCATTAATGTGGTTTCCAACGTTTATAGATTGAACTATTCGCCGGCGCCCAAGCCTGGAGCCCGGATTTTCCTTAAAGGGGGCCTAAGCAGTGAGCACCTGGATAGCGGATCCATGAGCAGTCTGATCGACCCGAGGAGAAGGATTCATACAGCGTTCTACCACCGCTGGTGGAAGAGAGTTACCTTTGTATTCCCCTACCGACAAGGAAAACCACAAAAAACATTGGAGGTCGCAGGGTTCCAAACTCTGAACTCCCATATACGAGCCGCACACGTTACCATGTCACTTGGTAATAACTATGTGCAGTCCGACAGGTTGCAGGTCGGTTTCACAGTAACTGAACTTTCGTGTTTAAAGTCTTTAACAGCTGAAGGGCGAACAAATACACATCTACAGTCATTTTACTTATGGTTTGGCAATTTACGAGCAGAATCCGTTCCATCATAGGTCAGGTAGGTAGCATATATTCCAAGACAATCTTAACCCTATCTTTTTGTTGAGATTTGTGGGGTTTGTATACCGACTAGGGAAAGTATCAAAGCTTCATTTCGTTAAAACTATCTCGGAAACCTTCTTTTACTGGTTTCGCTTTGTTGCTTGCAAGATATTGGAAGTAATTCTATATACACTCCTGGAAATAGAAATAAGAACACCATGAATTCATTGTCCCAGGAAGGGGACACTTAATTGACACATTTCTGGGGCCAGATACATCACATGATCACACTGACATAACCATAGGCACATAGACACAGGCAACAGAGCATGCACAATGTCGGCACTAGTACCGTGTATATTCACCTTTCGCAGCAATGCAGGATGCTATTCTCTCATGGAGACGATCGTAGAGATGCTGGATGTAGTCCTGTGCCATGCCATTTCCAGCTGGTGCCTCAGTTGGACCAGCGTTCGTGCTGGACGTGCAGACCACGTGAGACGACGTTTCATCCAGTCCCAAACATGCTCAATCGGGGACAGATCCGGAGATCTTGCTGGCCAGGGTAGTTGACTTACACCTTCTAGAGCACGTTGGGTGGCACGGGATACAGGCGGACATGCATTGTCCTGTTGGAACAGCAAGTTCCCTTGCCGGTCTAGGAATGGTAGAACGATGGGTTCGATGACGGTTTGGATGTACCGTGCACTGTTCAGTATCCCCTCGACGACCACCAGAGGTGCACGGCCAGTGTAGGAGATCGCTCCCCACACCATGATGTCGGGTGTTGGCCCTGTGTGCCTCGGTCGTATGCAGTCCTGGTTGTGGCGCTCACCTGCACGGCGCCAAACACGCATACGACCATCATTGGCACCAAGGCAGAAGCGACTCTCATCGCTGAAGACGACACGTCTCCATTCGTCCCTCCATTCACGCCTGTCGCGACACCACTGGAGGCGGGCTGCACGATGTTGGGGCATGAGCGGAAGACGGCCTAACGGTGCGCGGGACCGTAGCCTAGCTTCATAGAGACGGTTGCGAATGGTCCTCGCCGATACCCCAGGAGCAACAGTGTCCCTAATTTGATGGGAAGTGGCGGTGCGGTCCCCTACGGCACTGCGTGGGATCCGACGGTCTTGGCGTGCATCCGTGGGTTGCTGCGGTCCGGTCCCAGGTCGATGGGCACGTGCACCTTCCGCCGACCACTGGCGACAACATCGATGTACTGTGGAGACCTCACGCCCCACGTGTTGAGCAATTCGGCGGTACGTCCACCCGGCCTCCCGCATGCCCACTATACGACCTCGCTCAAAGTCCGTCAATTGCACATACGGTTCACGTCCACGCTGTCGCGGCATGCTACCAGTGATAAAGGCTGCGATGGAGCTCCGTATGCCACAGCAAACTGGCTGACACTGACGTTGGCTGTGCCCAAACGCTGCGCAGCTAGCGCCATTCGACGGCCAACACCGCGGTTCCTCGTGTGTCCGCTGTGCCGTGCGTGTGACCATTGCTTGTACGGCCCTCTCGCAGTGTCCGTAGCAAGTATGGTGAGTCTGACACACCGGCGTCAATGTGTTCTTATTTCCATTTCCAGGAGTGTATAAAGACGTGAAAATTCAGAACTCGTATACTTTTTTATGTGTTTAGCTTAGTTTCGTGACTTCATCTCAAATGCGGCGTCTTTATTGCAAGCTTTATGAGCTTACTTCTGCTCATTGTGTACTGGTAAAGAGTAAAGGAGCCATTATAAAGCTAACTTTTAGTACACATTACTTGTACTTTTAAATTTAGTGAACAAGAGTTATTAGCACGTTTAGTCTTATTACAGTCAATATATGATAAAAGAAATCTAACTTCAAATACACCCTAAAGCCTATGCCCTTATAAGGACTGTTTAATGACTGATAAATGTCCATGAAATTGTAAATATTTGTTAAGCAATACCAATATTGGCAAGAGGAATTCATATTAAGGTTCTAGCAAATATTCAGATAGACGTGTGGTTCAATTAATTGAAAGCTCATGTGCATGTGACAAACATAAAGTTTGTACGTTATCCAGCATTTAATTTGAAAGCCTGGATTACAAGGCAATTAAAGCAGATTTGAATTCCATGCGGCCTCAATGCTCTTGTATTTCTGAACTAATCACTTAAAAACAGTCGAAAATGAAGCACGCTCCACTTGTTCATTTGGGTTCATTACAGGCAAATCGGTGAAATACAACATTCTGTTGAACATCAAGACTAGCGAGTGAAAATGCAAGAGGTAAGTCGCAACAAACGGCGTATCTCAAATACGAGAGCCCGTAGTGGCTTACCTGGAAAATATATATGAATCAGTTGGAGAATTTAATTTCAGGACGGCACGTTGGCCATGGTAGCTCAATGGGTCAGAGCGACTGGACGGAAACCATGAGATCCGTGGTTCAAATCCCGGCCATGGTATTAAAATTTTCTTTTTGACACTGTCTATCCAAAACCTTTACCTATACACGGGTAGTGTGAAGAAATGATTAATTTCCAACTATTAACCTATATTAATAATTCGAGGCGTGTCCGTAAAATAATGTCACCAAGGCGCTGGAGCCGTTAGGCATGCTATTACGCGAGATCCGGCAACACTGGCGAGTAGCTTGATTTCACCCCTTCAAATTCCCACCTCAACGAATCCGTTGCAACTATCAGTCTTGGCTGGGCAGCCGTTTGCGATGGGGCTTCCTATCATTTCCGCTGCCAAGTGCAAGTTGCCTGAGGTGATCTTTTTTTTTTTTTTTTTTTTTTTTTTTGAGTGTCAAGAGCACTACCCCCACTGGAATTCATCGTCAATTATGCGAAGTCTATGGGCCACAGAGTATGGACGTCAAAAACTTGCGAAAGTTGGTCAGAGAGTTCAAAGTCGGACGTACAGACGTCCATGACGAACAGCGTTCTGGTCGGCCTTCGGTTTCAGCCGAAACAATTGCAAAAGTGGAGCAAGAAATGCTTAAAGATCGGCGTGTGACGATTCGCGAGCTGTGCTGAAGTCAGTAAGACTACGATTGACAAGATTTTGACCGAACATTTGGGAAATTGCCTACAATGCCTTAGTGCGGCCGGTTATGGAATATGGAGTAGCATGCTGGGTCCCGTATAGAGCTAACCAAATCGATCCGTTAGAAAAAATACAGAAGAGGGCAATAAAATTCATAAAAAGAGGCAAGTATTTTGGGCCTATAAAAGGAGATGAAACTAAATGGGAGGAATTAAGAATTAGGCGTAAAAAACATAGGTTGGTGGCATTATTCAAAGCTAATGCTGGTGTAAAGGCATGGGTGGACGTTAGGGTAAGGTTAGATAATCCGGATTATTATGGACGAAACAATCATAGGTATAAAATTAAGGGTAGAAGATACAGAACCGACGTAGGAAAATTTTCTTTCGTTAATAGAACCATTGAAGAATGGAATGAATTGCCTGTAGCAGTCTTTCAGGGCTGTCCCCTGTCGCTGAAGAAATTTAGAAAAGATCTAGATGGTTTATAGTTTAACTTTTAAATTATAATGGTATATAATATGTAAATAGAAGTAATTAGATAGGTTTTAAGTGACTAAAGTAAAATAATATCATGTTTGTATTGTTTATTGTGTTATTGTTGTAAATCTAGTATTTGTAATTTGATCTGTATTCTTAACTCTGCCACCGGGTAGTACCCAATTGCAGTGAATAAATACATACATACATACATTATCGCAAGGTGAGGTGGATCCCCAAAATGCTCACTGAAGATCTCCTGGCCCTGTTCGGATGGGACATCCTCACCCATCCCCCCTACAGTCCAGACTTAGCACCTAGTGATTATCATCTGTTTCCTGAGTTGAAGTCACACCTAGGTGGAACACATTTCCAGAGCGACGATGATTTGGAAAACGAGGTTGAGTGCTACCTGCGCAACTTGGCGGGAGAGTGCTATGACAAGGGTATACAAAAATTGCCACAGCACATGCAAAAGTGTGTCGATCGCAGTAGTGATTACATTGAAAAATAGCTGCAAGTTCCGCCATTAATGTAACATCCATTGAAAATAAGCATGTTTTATATATTAAATAAAATTGGAGATTAATAAAATTGGGATTATTACGTTTCAGTGTCGAGTCGTTTGAAGCAAGCATGAATAAAAACCGACCAAAATGGGCATACATATACGTCGACAACACTCAAAATATTTATCATAACTTACCTTCACTGGGAGATGCAGTGAAAAATCACAATTATTTTGCCATAACGTTTTATTCCTGTGCTGCAAGATTGCTACTTTCGCTTCTAAAACCAGGTAAGCAATGGTCACGTTCCGGTATGGAAGCAGAGAATCGAAATGCATTACTAGATTCAAGAATTATATTTCGCTAAGTTAACCATTGAAGTTGGAAGATTCTGTGGCAGAGAATAAGCTGTTAAATAAGATTGCCTACCCACCTCATTAAAATGCGCAGCGTATGTGGTTCGTGCACACTGCAGATCCTATTTTAATCCGTCTGGCGCACTCCTGATGAGGCGTTCACAAGTAACTTTCCCGACTGCATAGAGGAATGTTGGAATTAAGCTCTGTCTCGCTCTGTCAGAATGGTCCGCTGTGTGTGTGTTTGTGTGTGTGTGTGTGTGTGTGTGTGTGTGTGTGTGTGTGTGTGTGTGTGTGTGTGTGTGTGCCAAAATATGTTCATGTAGATACGTTCCGAAGCTAGTGCTATGAGACCTCCTTTTAATAATGGATGAAAAGCAACTAAGTACAAGTTTGTGAACCGAAGCATGTTGTGACTTAGAACAGCATCACGGTCTGCTTTCCCGACCTACATTCTTGGGATAACCCAAAATATTTCATGCATTTAAACCAAGGCTTCACCTACTCCAATGCCATTTCCTTTAAGCCACCTGTCCGGGTCCACAATTCCAGACATTCCTACTGTCTACTAGAACAAGGTAAGCCGAGTATAAGGTAGGGGAAGAGGCTTGAATTGTTATTCTACTCACGTAGTCGATTTGTTTACTAGGAAATTTGTGTGTGTGTTTGTGTGACCTATGCTGCCAAAAATTAAAACAAAAGTAAAGATGAAGATGTAATTGCTTGAACTAGAAAGTATTTAAGATAAGCTTCAGTAGAAACTACGTCCAGAAAGTAAGTTCTGATTGCTAATAAAATTAAATTGTGTACAGATACAGAAAAATTATTTACTGCACAAACTTCTACAACTCTTAAACTACTTTTCCACATAACTGCCGAAATTTTGCAGGCATTTGTCATAGCGAGGCACAAGTTTTTGTATACCTTCTTCATAGAAGTTTGCCGCCTGTGTCTTCAACCAGTTGGAAACATTTTCTTTCAGCTCTTCGTCATTGTTGAAGGGTAGATCGCCAAGGAAAGATTTGAGATGCAAAAACAGATGAAAGTCGCTAGGAGCAAGGTCAGGGCTGTACCAGGGGGGGGGGGGTCAAACACGTTGATACCGAAATTAAGGATTGCCATAAGTAAAGAATCATGATTAATGTCAAAGGAATGTTGGTTCTTTGTTACAACACTTGCAAGGGAGTTGAGTCGAATAACAGTTTGGGGTGAATAAGTTGTTTTAACAAAAGAAAGTGTCCTTAACAGATTTCCAAAGGATGGCACTTGACTGTTTGAATGGAGTATTCTTCGGACCCTAATAATGACAATGGGCAAGATTGTTACAAAGAGAATCTTTGTGTGAAAAGAGGGTTTCGAGAAAGTGAAAGTCACATGTACACCCACGCGCATCTGTGGTCATTCAGTCACTTCGTGGCTGGCAAGCCATTGAAACAGTCTGAGGCGTGAGGGCGATTAGGGCAGTCCTCTTGTTCTGTCTTGGGGCAGGCATATCAGAAATGAGAGAATATATTTGTCGGTTCATATATACGTGAGGAACGAATAAAGTTTATCGAGTAATAAAAATTCTGCCGTCAGTAACTCTAAACAGGGATATTGGTAACCCTTGGTCGGCAACTTCAATTTCGATGTTCTAAAAAAAAGAAGCAGTAAATAAATAAGTTTGAAACGGGCATTCTAGTGTCATTAAAATATCCTTCTCACACACATCCACGCATACCCTGAGAGAAACCTCATCGCTCGCCACATAGTTGCTTCAAACTGTAGCCTCAACGTAGAACTCATCGTTCGCCAATCATTATTGCTTCAACGTCCCATCCAAATCCCTGTAGGATGCTTTTCGTCACATTTGCAGTGTGTGGTCGTGCGTTGTCACGAAGAAACACAACACCTTTTGACATCGAAAATTTGCCGATAAATTTCAATTGGTTTCACTTTCCTAGCATTCATTAAACGAATCACAGATGTGATTCCACAAGCGGCGGGATTCTCAATCAACACCGACATTGTAAACAAGCACAACAAAGCGTACGTGGCTGACAGCGATCTCACAATAGTGCACGTTTCTTCTCCTTGATACAGAGCGTCTACCACGCATGTGCGGAACTGTGATCGCAGCGCTGCATTGGAGATAAATTGAAACATTACTTACTTTCTGGACACCCTTTATATTATAATACAAATAACATTTTCATAACATTATAGGCGTTTACAAAATACAATCATAGCCATGTTTTCTACTGGCACATACTTATAAATGTATAGTGTGTAGTAGATATTTTATTATGTTCCGTATTATGGTTGGCCCGTTCAAACAAGTTTCAAATCTTTCACAAATGCAAAGTGTAACATAAGTTTTAAGCATAAAACAAATACTATTAGATTTAATGTCGTCGACATATCCTAAAAATGAAAGTCAACTGCGTAACATGGTTTACAACACCAGATACGGTAAAGATAATAAGAGCTCGCAAGTTAAACATGATCCCTAATTGAAAATAAAGATAGCCCATAGTTTCTCTTTGAAGGACAAGGGCATCTCCACCCTGACGGTAGGGTGAGCTCGGCACAACTTATATGGTAAGCTATTCTCTGTAGATCCCTAATTATCCGATTGTCATTCTTGTGTCTTTGGCTCACAAGACAACTAGTAGAAACAATAAATAAATTAGTAGCTAAAATACAGACAATAAAGACTAGGAGAAAGAAAAAACACAATGTGACGTCGTTTAGAACCTAGGCCTTGCATCACCATACGTACTCCAGCGGATAACTAACGCACTCGGCCAGTCACGTGATCTACGTTGTTCTTTGGTCAAGCACAATTTATCACCTTTGTAGTATTATATGCATGAAAAACTGTCATTTGTTTAAGTTTTTCACAACTTCTTGGTCCTCATTCAGGGCAGTAAGTATTAATGTTGGTTGCGATAATACTGATTAGAAGGTCAGAGCTGCAATAACGGCTTTTGAGCTAAAAGAGTCAATGCTTTCACATCAGACTAAACTGTAGGTTGCATAGATAAGAATAAATAGGCGCAGCTGACTCACCTGGTATTTTATTGAAAGACAGTAAAGGGATAAAGGAGAGTAAATTAATCTCTAACCCTATTCATGCTGCAAACTAATACCTGCACTCTCGTGAGAAAGTGGTTACATGGGGAATGTGTTTGACAACAGCGCACCCATCTGCCATTTGTCCGCATCGCCCAGAACTAACGTGTTGAAAAATTAAACCTGAAAGACGTCAAGAGAGTGAAATATAAAGGAATCCGTGGAGTAGAGAATCCACCCCAGCTTCACTTAGTAACAAGGAGAAACCACCAAAGTCAGCCGCGGCCAACCGAATGCGAGACACACGCCTAACTGCTGAGCCATCGCGCTCCGCGCCCATAAGTGATTGTAGGATTACTGCGGAGGAAAGTCGGCACTGCGACCAGTCTTCTATGCCCCCAAGTGCGGTATCCCAGGAAGCAAGGGTGAGGCGTGAGGGGATAGAGGTTTCTCCCAAGAAGACGCGACAGTGCAGAGGGCAGGTAGGGTCCCTACATGTTACTTAGATGTAAACCTCCCCGTTAGGTCAGGAAAACGGACATTCCCCCCTACTATGGTTCGAAAGCTGGTTCGAAGACCAGCAACCGACGAACCGGAGGAGGAAGTAGTTTTCCTCAGAGTATATCATTCTGGCATGCACCGCCGAGACACCGGCCGACACTTTTACCCTGAAAGAGACCACCAGATGAGAGATTACGTGAAATGATAATGGACATAAAATGGAGAGAAAGAAAGTTTTGGGGGATGTCCATTATAGTGGACAAAGGCACTTTTTTCCTATTCGTGATGCTTCTAAAGGTTTTTGAATATCCTCACAACAATTAAAAATATGTATTTGAATTTTCTGTAGTATTTTTATAACAAAAGAAGCAAAATCCATGCAACTGCAGTGAAATGATACTCCGATATCATCCAAGCGTGTCTATTTTACGTAGGCCCTCCCCGTTCTGTATCACAGGCACATTTGACTACCGTTGCCGAGACTCGAACTCACTATCTCCGGCTTTGAGTGGATGGCCAGTCCACTTCCTGTCACCGTAATGACCGTAGATGTTCAAGTCAGTTTTCTGAAGATGTTCCAGACCGCCTAATCTAAACCGGTTTCGAATTAGAGGAAGACCTAGTAAATTATTTCCTGTCTGAAAGGGCTAACCTACCTAGCATTCGCCTGGATCCTGGAAAACCCCCGAAAGATCCTATTGGTTTGGTAGATTTTCCACGGAAATCGAACCAAGGCCTCCCGAATGCAGGTCATAGACGAGACCGCCTGAGCCATCCCACTCGGTTAAGTGATAGTAAATAGTGTTTGACAAAAACTGAGGTTTCCTACAATAGCATATGGTCTGAAAGGTTTCCTACTTGAACATAAAGATGACAGCTCTCATAAATAAAAGCTAATCAATTTCTTTGTTCATCTGTTGACAGTCATTCACCTAAGTTTCAGCCATTTTGGAGGCTCAGTTGTTATGTAAGTCGTGAGTGAGCTGATGTGAGTGTTTTTATGAAAATGGACAAAGTCAAGTATCGAGCTGTCATTAAATATTTGTTTTTCAAAGGCAATACGCCTATACAAACCAAAGTTGAGTTGGATTCTATGCATGGGGACTCTGCGCCATCATTTACCACAGTGAAATTTTGGGCAGCTGAATTTAAACGTGGCCGTGAGGGCTAGGGAGACGATGAACGTTCGGGACGTCCAAAAAATGCAACTACCGTCGAAAACATCGCCGAAGTTCACCAAATAGTGCTAGACGACCGCTGAATTAAAGTGATAGAGATAGCAGAGGCTATGAACATGTCAAAAGAACGTGTTTGTCACATATTAAATCAACATTTAGACATGAGAAAGCTGTCCGCGCGTTGGGTGCTGCGTTTGTTTACGTTAGATCAAAAACGTGTTAGAATAAATATTTCCAACGCTTAGTTGGCGCAGTTTAGGCGAAATAAATCCAAGTTTTGTCGCAGATTAATTACTGTAAATGAAACTTGGATACACCATTATACGCTCGAAACAAAAGTACAGTCCGAACAGTGGAGTACAAAGGGGGGACCGGCTCCGAAAAGAGCAAAACCTGTTTTTTTTTCGGCTGGGAAAATGATGGCGACTGTGTTTTGGGATACTCATGGAGTTATTTTAATAGATTATCTTCAAAAAGGAAAAACAATTACAGGAGCATATTACGCATCATTTCTTGACAAGCTGAAGCTAGAACTTGCAGAAAAACAGCCACATTTGCACAAAAAGAAAATCCTGCTCCACAAAGACAACGCAGCGTCTCACACCTGAGCGGTTGCAATGGCGAAAATTCACGAACTACGGTTTGAACTGCTTGACTAACCGCCTTACTCACCAGATCTAGCCCCAAGCGACTTGTTTTTGTTCCCTCATCTGAAAATTGCGCTCGGAGGACAGATATTTTCGTCAGATGAAGAGGCAATCTCCTTCGTGAACAGTTACTTTGCAGAGAAAAACGCAGAGTACTATTTGGACGGGTTACAGACATGAGAGCATCGGCGGGAGAAGTGTGTAGAGTTACAAGGAGACTATGTCGCAAAAAAAAAAAAATGTCTTGTACCTTTATTAGGTCGGAATATTTTCAGACCACCCTTGTAAACCGCCATGATTTACCTATCTAATTTTAAATCATATCAGAGGAAACTGTAAATGATTAAACGAAATTAGAAATGTTCTTTTGTATAAATAATAACTACGCCATGGCTGAGAGGTTGGACCGCTTGGCTCTCGCCTAGGCGGTCTAGGTTCGATCCCAGGTGACCGTAAAGTGGGATTTATGGTGGACAACATGACGCTGGGGTGTGTTTCCTCCGGGTCCTCTGGTTTCCCCCACCATCATTCTACCAACTGCTGCATCATTCATTCATCCCATTGGGCTGACCTCCCAACCCTGATCTCATTTATCAAGTCAATATACTTCGGCTCGCTCGCTCTGAGGGAACCCAAGCGACTCCTAACACCAGCACTGGTGAGAAAAGGGAGACAAAAGAATGATAACTGATTAAATAATTATTTGGTGGTATAAATTCACGTGACCATAAAGGTAAAAGGAAAGTGATGGATTCCGGTGTATTACATGATATGTTTGTGATTAAATATCTGCAGTGTATATCAATATCTATTTATAAATGTAAATGCGTCCTATAGCTCTTTCATAATTGAACACATTAGGCCATTCCCAATAGACTTCTCTGCTTCGTTTTTTTTTCTGAAAGTGCTGGATAGATTTATTGCAATTTATCTGCAAGCTCAATTAGTCAAAACTCATTAATGGTTTATAAATCCACTCTCATTCTACCATTATCGTGTATCAGAATTGCAAATAAACAAAATGTAATAATTACTATCCACTAGGTAATTAAATTCTCTTTATGCAAGAGTGCACACGCAATTTTAAGGAGTACTTAATTACAGTAACTTTGTATTTGCTGTTCAAAACATAGATGCTATTGTCAGAAGCAGCAAAGCCAATCCATGTAAATGAACAAAAACAATACGTATAATTGTTATAGCAAAGTATGTCAAAGGGAAAGTGTTTTTGCGAATATGTCTCGGCACGCAAATTTCTTGACACATAACGTTTTTGCACTTCTCTTTGCTGGCGAAGAGGTACATAGATGCAGAATAGGACACGGAGAGAATATCTCGATATGCAGTTGGATCTTTTGTGCGTACCACCCGGGAGAAACTCGTGAAATGAAGGAACTATAGGAGACATATGTGCTTCAGCAACGGTGATAAAGTGGCAGAGACTCACAGAGTTTCCTAACAATTACCAGCTTGACCACTCTGTGGGTGGTATTCGCCCAAACCACCGGGATATGGCTTGGAGATCCGCTCCAGCAAGAACCAGAGAAAGCTCGGCCGGCAATGGATGCTCAAAGGGCTATAAGGATCGCCAAACAATTTGGCATTTGAAGTTTTCAAGTAGAAAACTAAGCACCGAGCCACTTTTCCAATCCATCTGCCACCCTGGCTATTGCAGATCAGCAGAAGATTCAGGTCACTCAGGTTAACCTGAGGGGGGGGGGTGTTTTCGCCACAGCACTTAGCCGCTTAGTGCGACTTTATCTGGGCGGTAATAGAAGATTGTTTGTCTCAAGCGTTTCTGTCTGGGCATAGGATACTCTGATCTGTTGGGTTTAAGCCGCTCAGGCTGCAGCCCATCCACGCAGCGTTCACGCCCGATGCTGGCTGCAGCTGACCTGCCGCACGTGTGGACGGTCGCCCTTGCGGTATGTATGCCCTATGCCGTTTTCACCTGGTCTCCCCGCTTGAAAGAGGCCATAGTGCAGGCAGCACGATCAGAGGGGTAGGAATCTGTGTGCAGGGTAAGGATTCTGAACCATTTCTGGGCCTGGGGATGTTGGATAGATGGAGAGAAATACTCACAGGCTAATAGCCCATAGCGCCTTTCGGGAGTATAGCTATACTCTGTCTCACGCTAGTTTAATCCTGCTGTAAACAACAAGGCGGAGCTGACTCAACGATGCTACATGCACGCACATAAGTTTTGCAACACTAGCAGTATATAGACATAAATAAATAAATAATAAAGAAAGAAAGAAAGAAAGAAAGAAAGAAAGAAAGAAAGGAGGGAAGGAGGGAAGGAGGGAGGGAAGGAGGGAGGGAAGGAGGGAGGGAAGGAGGTGGAGAGGGAGGGAGGGAGGGAAGGAATGAAGGAATGAAGGAATGGAGAAATGGAGAAATAAATAGAGTTAAGTTATACACATTAACTTATTAAATTTTGAGTTGGTTCATTTCTGAAAAACTAATCATGAACTTTACTTCGTATAGCACTTTTCGTAAAATCGTCGTATTTCTCCACCCGTTGTTTGCATTTACGCGATTTACTCGGTGTTTTTAGAGTTCCGGATTCTAGTTGTTCCATTCTAATACTATGTACACTACTTGCCAAAACACCAGGTTCTTTCTCAATGTATTTTTTATAGACGATTCCGGATTTCTTCCTTTAAGCACCGCAAAACAATGCGCCGTCATTCGCCTCTAGCTACTTATTAAAGGTTTGCCTCGATTGTGTTTTATTTCGGCTGAAGCACCGACCTGTTTAATGATGAAAAGTTTACTGATTTTAAATTGCATTTACATAAGTGTTCTTGGGCTTTTGAGGTACACGAGATGTACAGGAAATACAGTGTTGAATATCAGAAGCAACTCCACACTATAAACAATAACATGTCAATCAGCATTCAACTCGATACAGACCTCTTTGCGATAGAGATGCCTGGTATAGGATTGCAAAACTATTATATAATATCAGTGTCCTTCAGTAATTCTTAAATAAAATAATAATAATAATAATAATAATAATAATAATAATAATAATAATAATAATAATAATAATAATAATAATAATAATAATAATAATAATAATAATAATAATAATAATAATAATAATAATAATAATAATAATAATAATAATAATAATAATAATAATAATAATAATAATAATAATAATAATAATAATAATAATAATAATAATAATAATAATAATAATAATAATAATAATAATAATAATAATAATAATAATAATAATAATAATAATAATAATAATAATAATAATAATAATAATAATAATAATAATAATAATAATAATAATAATAATAATAATAATAATAATAATAATAATAATAATAATAATAATAATAATAATAATAATAATAATAATAATAATAATAATAATAATAATAATAATAATAATAATAATAATAATAATAATAATAATAATAATAATAATAATAATAATAATAATTAAACATAATAATTTAATAATATGAATAATTTCACCTGTCTTCTGTCTAATCTGTATATAGTATACAGAATACATCTATGTGGTATGTGAAGCAGAAATATGAAATGTGGGACTACTACGTTTATACGAATCGAATAATTTGCATACTTCTCTCTCTCCGGAATTAGCCCTCACAGAGCAGTGATCAGAAAACTACTTACAGTACTGTACTTAAAGGAGGGGTTTATCGTACGCATGCAAATAAAAGAAAACGTCCATTAACTTCGCTAAACCTATCAACAGCTTAACCGTTTTCTGTCTTTGTCTCTTCACACCCAGCTGTTTACAGCAGGATTAAACTAGATTGAGACAGATTATACGAGGGCTGTTCAATAAAGAATTATCACAATATTTTTGACAACGTACCTTTACTCATCCTCATAATTTTAATGGTGTTTCTCAAAATAGTCTCCACTGAATGCGATGTACTTGTCCCAGCGTTTCTGCAAGTCTTCAAAGACATTCTGGAAATCATTTTTGAGAGATCCTTCAAAATCGCCTCTGCAGCCTTTACCACTGCATCTGATGATGGATAATGCTTCCCACGAAGGCGTTTCTTCAAGTTAGGGAAATCGAAAAGTCACATGGGGCTAAATCCGGACTATAGAGAGAGTGAGGGATGTACTGCCCGTTGATTTTTGCAAGACATTCAGCAACAGCATCGGCAATATGCGGCCGCGCATTATCGTGGTGCAGCATACAGCCTGCTTCATGGAAATGTGGTCTTTTGGGCCTGATATGGACTGGCAATGTTTTCAGGACATCCCTGTAGTATTTTCCAGTTACTGATGTGTGTACAGTTACAACATGCTGATAAACCATTCCATGAATATCAAAGAATGATGCAGAAGCAACCACTTTTGTTTTTTGGGGGATTGGTGATGAAGGAGATTTCCACACTGAGCTTTGTTGTTTGCTCTCAGGATCAAAATGATGTAGACAAGTTTCATCAGCAGTGATTACGTTATAAGAAACTCCGGATCTTCCTCTAACATCAACTTTAACTGCATTCAGACCTGCATGCGAATGTCCTTTTGTTCGGGAATCAACAGTCTTGGAATCTATCGCGCACAAACACGTCTCATGTGTAATGTTTCTGTCACCAACGTGTGGGGGCACCCAATGAAATGTTTAGTATTTCAGAAAGTGATCTTAAGGTAATTCGTCGATCCTCTCTCACAATGGCAGCAGCAGTGTTGATGTTTTCTTCCGTAAGAGCAGTAACTGGAGCACCGGGTCCACCTTCCGGTGAAATTGATTGTCTCCCCTCTTTAAACACCTTTAAACCACCTTCGAGCTGTGCTGTAAGGAAGAACATACTCTCCATAGCTCTTCTGTAATATTGTATAGGCCTCAACTGAAGATTGTTGTGACGAAAGCAGAATTTCAAGGCCGCATATTGTTCCTCGCGTGTTACCTCCATTGCAGCGGTAGGCGATACTGAACATATCTGAACTTGTCTGGTTCTCACAGGCGGGAACCAGGAGTACCAACAATGAAACTGCTACAGCGTGTTTATCTCACAATAAGTTAACAGAATATAATAAGACTGAATTTTAGTGCGAAAAATTATGACCGTAAAAATTATGACCATTCTTTATTGAACAGCCCTCGTAGATAAGCTCAGAGTGTGCAGAAAGTTGGTCCCCTAATACCGCTACACACCAGGCTATATTACTATCAGTTATTTATCACTGCAGTCTTCTAAAGGCTCTTTGCTCGACATTTCACCATAACTAGCACGAACAATAAGCGTTTCTCTTCACTTCTAAATGAAAACTTCCATAAAATAAGTGCTAGTTTCGCTATTTGAAGCAAGTAGCTGAGTGTACTCATTGACCCGGCATTGACTTGCTTCCATATTTAATTAGGGTGAGAGGCTTGAGGTCCAGGACATTTAAAACCCTTGCTGGTATAGGCTCATCCACTAGTTCCAAAGAATTTTTCACATGCCAAATTGTTTGACGATAACTGTACCCTCTGCGGAGCTGAGGAAAAGTTAAAAATCGCAAGCACTTGCGCCATTTGCTCGTTTCGACAGACGACAGTTCCAGAGCCGTCCTGTAACATGAAAGAGGGAGACGAAATGAGAGGAGAGCTGTGGTAGATGGCACCACTGCAGTATTCGCTTTGCCAACCAGAGAAAAACCATGGAATAACAATGATCAGAAAGAGTGGCCACCAGGGATTGAACTCGGGAACCCCCACACTCATTGCGAGCGTCACATTTTTCCGCTGCGTCATATCGCTTTGCAGATGTGAGTTTAACCCTTAAATGCATGGTATAGCATATCTGCTACATTGAAAATAATGCTATGCTACTGGCCTCAGATGTGCGTATGTGGAACTAATTCAAGTTGTACATTTGCTCCATCTTGTCTTGAGTCACATTGTATCTCCAATCTACCAAAAGATGGCAGAAGTTGTTAGAGGTAACCCAAGGAGCTGAAAACCACAAAGGGATTGCAGTTGGTTGGAATAGCTTGTGTTTCTAACACTTCAACCAGACATTTGGAGCTAGTTTTTAGAAAAGATAAAATACATGCTCATAAAATAAGGTTTGTAGATATATATTTACTTATATAACGACTTTTGCATTGTACTAAGTGTAATCATATTTTTTATGTATGTTGCAGATATGCAACATTGCGTGAATGTTATGCCTTTTAAAATTCTAGGTTATGTTATGGCTTGTAGTATAATGTTGCAATTTGAATAAGTGGAGCAGCTTGTAAATGTATTTTACACATATTACAGCTTTCTGAATAGTATTTATTAGATGGAGACTCAAACTTAATAATATTTCAGGAATTTATATTACTTCTGTATCATATTTTAGGCTATGGAGAAGTTATTTGATGCAAAAGGATACTTGAGGAAAGATGCTGACCAAAAAACATTACAGGAATATCTGCAGTTGCCATTAGGAATTGAGGATGAACTCACTGACTTCAGTGGAAGTGATGAAGACCATGTTGGTCACACAGATGAACCCGAAATATGCATCTCTTCCGACGACTCTTCTGGTGATGAAACTCCATTACAATCAACTATAAGTAACTCATCAAAGGCAAATCGTAATGAAATCTGTGCAATCCAAGCACCACAAGTAAGTCTCAGTGCCAGTGATACTCAAATTAGGCCACAGAGAAGTCGCAATACCACTTGTGTTTCAAAACCAGCACGTATACAGTGTACATGGAAGGAAAAAGATATTTTCCTATCAGAAGATGACAAAAAATTTAAAGGAAATTTAGAATGCCCAGACAGCATTTTTCACCTGGAGACTCCCTTTCAATTACTAAAATACTTTCTGACAGATGAACTCATTCAGAAAATTGTGTCTAAAAGTATGCTTTATGTGGCTAAGAAGGTACCAAATAAAGTGTTTGAAATTACCAGTACTGATATACAGAAGTACCTTGGTATTTGCTTGCTCACTTCAGTGACACACCATGATAACATAAGAGATTTCTGGAGTGATACAATTGGTATGGAGCTTGTAAAGAACACAATTTCATTGAATCATTTTGAAAAACAGTCACTCGGGTCGCCATAATATTACACTGAAATCTAAAAATGGTATTTCAGGCTTTTTTATCATATGATTGATCTAGCAGTCATAAATGCATGGATTTTATACAAATAGGTATTACTTCAGAAGGATTCAAATGCAAAATTCCTGAATCAGAAGGATAGAGATAGCAGAGAGGCTTTGTAGAATGGCACAAATGGGCAAAAGAGAGGAAGACCAAGCAATGACATACAGCAACTGCTTGATACTAGAAAGAAGAAATGTCCAAGGACTATTAAATTTTAGATGAGTTGTATTTTTTACACATCTGCTTCACTTTCGTACCTATTTTGAGGACATTTTTCGCAAATCATCGTTTGCATCTACGGCTCTTATGCGACTGAAGCTTGATCCAGCGGTGTGGGTAATTCTGGGGTTGCTGCTGCCATCTGTTGATTTAGTGATGAACTTAAATGTGGGATTCTCTTCTGGCGGGATTTCAAAGTTCATTAGTTGGTTTTTATGTTTTTCTATGTATATCCTCTCCCATATGATGAGTTCACTATGTTTTTGTACGTATTTTAGTAATTCTGTGCTATCTTCAATTTCATGATTTTCAGACCAGAAATGAGCTGCTATTGCGGACTTATCAATATTTTAGTATCTTAAGTGCCTGAAGTGTTCTTTCTTCCTAGTGCCTATGTTTCTTTTTGTCCTCCCTATGTAAATTTTTTCACAGTCTTTACACTTAATCTTGTAAATGCCTGACTTTTCTTCTGGTTTTATCTTATCAGTATTATTACTGTGAAGTAGGTTTTTAATGTTGTAATTGTTTTTGGTGCCAATGTTATATTGTATTTCTTGATTATTTTTTGGAACTTTTTTGTGGCCCAGGGGTGGTAAGTAAATTTAGCAAATCTAATTTCTTGTTTTATTGGTGTGAGAGCTGTGATCTGTTTTAATCTCTTTTGAAGTTTGAATAATTTTAGTTTTTTATCTACAAGTTTTTTTTCCATATCCATTTTTAATTGCAGTTTTTAAGATTTGATGGTATTCGTTTTGATAGGCACTAGAAAGAAAGAACACTTCAGGCACTTAAGATACAAAAATATTGATAAGTCCGCAATAGCAGCTCATTTCTGGTCTGAAAATCATGAAATTGAAGATAACACAGAATTACTAAAATACGTACAAAAACATAGTGAACTCGTCATATGGGAGAGGATATACATAGAAAAACATAAAAACCAACTAATGAACTTTGAAATCCCGCCAGAAGAGAATCCCACATTTAAGTTCATCACTAAATCAACAGATGGCAGCAGCAACCCCAGAATTACCCACACCGCTGGATCAAGCTTCAGTCGCATAAGAGCCGTAGATGCAAACGATGATTTGCGAAACATGTCCTCAAAATAGGTACGAAAGTGAATCAGATGTGTAAAAAATACGACTCATCTAAAATTTAATAATTTTTCGCTTCACTGTGGTGTTCCAATACAGTTAAATCTCGATATGTCCAAGGATTGTTGTGCCACCAAAGGATCTACGACAAGATTCAGCTGACCACCGGCCAAACTGGAATGGAAAGCGAAACAGATATAAATTTCCTGGAAGTAATGGATTTTCCTTCATTTCTTGTACGAAATGTAAAGTATGCTTGTGTTTAAACACAGACAAGAACTGTTTCACAAATTTCAATCAATAAGGCTTAGGTAAAAATTTTTGTTATCTAGGCATTTATTCTTGTACCATTATATTTATCCCTTATTATGAAAACAAAAACTAAAAGCAATTATTACTATTTACTGAATAATGTTAAAATGTATGAATAGTTACTATATCTTATTCTTAGGATGATTACTAGGTTGTACGCGTTGTAGCAGATATGCTACATAAGAAAAAATTAAAATAATGAGCAAAATATCATTTCTGGATTTTTAAATTATATTTCCTGTCATTGTAATCTAAAAACAAGTGATATTCAATTTTATAACAAAAAATAAAAAATCATGCATTTAAGGGTTAAGAGTGATGGCTTCAAATTTGTTTAACAAATAAAGTTGTGAAAGTCCAAAAACCACTCTGATATAACTGGAGAACACCCTGCATGGAAAATAAATACATCACCCGAGAGTATGTCATTAATTATTACCCGGTATACATATCTCATGTTTTATTTCTGTTTCGATCGGTGTGACTGTCAGTTGTGCATAACGCTGTTGAATGTTTTATAGCATCCCAGCTTCATACGAGGAAATCAGTATTCAGCAATAGCCCTAACCAATCATTGACATTTGTGTTACCCTGTTTAAACCGTGACTTTTACTATACCTTAGCTAAACAGCAATTCTGCACCACGCTTTGATGGGATTAAGTGTTTGACAGTGAAGCAAATTATGTATTGACCGCAATTGAATCCTAAGGGCGCATTGCTAATTATAGCGGCATACAAATAACGTGTTAGGGCAATTACGTATTCATTAGTGCGAGACCTGTTCATAAAGGTTTAATAAGCCCAATTATACAGGGTGTTAAGTAATTGTGGGAATACAGCGCTTTGAGCGAGGTGCTCATCAGAAAAGTAAAACTTCCGATACGACATTTGGTTAATATAATAGTTCAGAATATTTCCCTGTCTATACTGTCACGGCAACGCAATAGCTGAGATAAAGGACTTGCCGGCACAGATAGGATTTCACGTTTGGAAGGTACTAGTGATATCTTGACTGACAGAGAATGGTTATTTTCTTATTTGTTCCAGAAACCTCTCGAATTTATGAATGAGATATACAAGAGATTGTGACACCCCAGCAGACAGTTGTAAAACGAGAGTGAGTCGCGAGAGGTAAGTAGAGAACAGCTAAGAGTGTTGTTGTAACGAGAGCTGGTGTTTTAAACTGAATGCTGTTGGTTATTGTCATCGACCTTGGAAGATTGTGTTGTATATGTGATGTAATGTTACGTGAGAATTTAATAGTGTATTTTTGAATTTCGACATATTGGACTTCTAATTCTACGAACCCACAAGGTCACAATTGGTGTCAGGAGTGGGATATTACCACCAGTGAGGTGGCATTGGAAAAGATTCTACAGAAAATGAAAGAAATGAAGACGGTGAATGACAACCACGCTGCAAAAACAGAAGCGGCAAATAACAGCCTGACCCCGAAGCTGAAGACCATAAATAACAACTTGGCAGCGGAACTGAAAGAAATGAAGGCGGCTAACCACATCACCGAGAAGATGGAAGAAATGAAGGCCGAATTAACTGCGAAGACGGAAACGGCAAACCATAAACTGGCCGCGGAACTGAAGGATATGAGAATGGTGAACGATAGCCTGACCTAGAAAATGACCGAATTGACCACGGAGATGAAAGCGGCTAACGAGGCCCTCGCCACAAAGTTTGAAGAGCAGTTGATCGGCGTGAGGGATGACGTCACGGAGCTGGTCAAGTGGACGAGCGAGTCGAAGACCTGGCCAGCCGCGTTAACGAGTTGGAGGGAAAGGTCGACAGAAACACGAAGTCCCTGAACGCTATGGTGGAGGACATCGTCGGCAGGAGGTTGAAGGATTTGAAGGCACAATAGCGGCGCGCGTCAAACCTCCTAAATACGACAGCGCGACAACCTTCGAAGTCTTCCGCCGTCAATTCCACACGGTGGCCAAACACAACAAGTGGTCACTTGAGGAAGAGGCCGCACAGCTAATAGACAGTCTCCAGGGACGGGCCGCAGAAGTCCTGAATGCGATCCAGACAGCGGCGGCACCCAAGGAGATCTGGGAGGCCCTGGAGAATCGCTTTGGAAATCGCCGCTTAGCCGCAGCGTACCGCAGCCAGCTGAAGGCAGTCATAATACTAACAACTAACTTTCAGTTACCTCCCCGTGCTGTATTAAGGTCGCTGCCTCAGCTCGGTGATAGTACAACTATTATGTGTTTAAAATGGGAAGGTGTTTGTCCTTGAGCGCTACTAGGTGTACAACCAATCGGAGTACTGCGGTGTTGTCGTATTGCATTCCCCCTAAGTGATGTGTGGCGAGCGCCGACCTAATCAATTTCTAATAAATAGATACTATTCGCGCTAAGACAAAACTTCAGATTTTGCAAAAACTGATGCATGAGGAAGAAGAGGGTAGTGTAGTTAATATAACCCTGAAAATCCCATATTTTAGCTCAAATAGGTTTCCTAATACAAATACATAAAAGTAGATACTATTACATTATAACAATGCATTGCGACGTAAGCAGTGTAATGAATATCATTATTGGTTGGCATGTAATACGTATATTTGAAATTACTCAGAACTGAAACGTAAACATTTGACATGACGTGATAAAAGAAATATGAACTTTGAATAAGCCAAGGTGTTTGTTAAATTCGATGAGAGGAAACGATACACTTCTTGTTAGTCTAACAGAACGTGTCTGGTCACATTATATCTTGGTTTATGAATGGTTCGTAATCTCTATTTACTCTAGAGAGTTCATAGCAGCATTATTCAGTTACTCTTCCATGGAAAAGTGTATCAGCTGGATCAATCAGATACGATCCACCTCCACCCTTACTACTGAAGAAGTGTAAGTGGTAAAGATGTATCACTCCGCGTACAACTACCATCCCGCTCATTCTAATTGGCTAATGCTTTCGCATTATAGGCCATAGGCGGTGCCTTCCCGTCACATTTAAAACAGCAGTAAACGACATAAAAATTGTCAGGAAGTTAGATAAAATCATACAAATAAAAATATGAAGGCACACAAAAATGGAGGTTTATAATGAAAGTGAGCAAGTTGAAACTGAATGAATGTGCAATGAAACTGAAACAAGTTTATAATGAAAGACCTTCGGCCTTTTCCACTAGGATTTTTTAAACCAACACACATACCTTGAAAAAATGCTTGTCTTTCAGTCTTAAAAGTAGTGTCACGCCATACTTGTCGTGTGTCCTTCATTCACCCAAGTCTCGTCAAGGTAGTATATTTTGCGATTTGTATCCCGGTACAGTCTGATTTTCCTTAAATAACGTCTTCGCCACACAGCAATATCGCCTCTGGAGTGGTAAGTTTTCCTGTTGTCTCAATTTCATGTCGCGATGTTCCTACGCATCTAACACTCACACTTGTAAGTTCAGAGTACAGCTGTTCGACTTCTCTCACAGACAAAAACGGATTCTTCTCTGTGAGTGCATTAAACACATGCACCAAAATTCCTTTTTCGCCGCTTTGTAAAGTTTCCACCCCCCCCCTTGCGATGTTATAGCGAAAAACTGACGGTGGACTCTGCCATTATACATGTAATGAGTACACATGCAATAAACGATCAATAAAATAATTTATCTCTCGCACTCGGCACAACACACCTTCGAATGGCGATATATGACTAATCCAGTTCAAAACAAGGTCAGTGATAAAAGTCATATAAAGGAATATGTCATCACTACCGCTAAATCACGTGCTGTCGTGCCATGTGCTTGAGAGCAAAGGAACCTCCTCTTTACTTCGTTTAAGAATTAACATGCATTTCAGATAAATCAATTCTGTTGCGTAATATATTTAATTATAACAGTTACGGAAATATAAATTTGACAATTCTCTTCCAACATATAAAGATATATCACCATGTCAAATAACGAACTAATTTTTACCGCACAACAGTCTATACTACAATAGCAGCCAATGAGATGTGATCTTATCACGTGGCCGTTAAGAGATTATGTGAAACAAGGATTTGTTACGTCATATTATAGTTGAAATATTTACATCCGAATTGAAGTGTTTTTGTGGTGGCATCTGTATGGCAATCGCAGTACAATTTTGGAACAAATGACGTATAATTGCGCAAGATATGTTCACAAAGAAAGCTTTATGGTGGCTGAGCTCTAAGGTAAGATATGTATGTAAACAGCACAAGGACATTAAAGTTTCAAGTGAAATTTTATAAGTCCCATTTATTCTTTAGTTGTTTAATACAGCATAACGTGGCCCTAATTTATGACTTTGGCAAAGTGTGCTTTCTTTGTGCTGCCAACCTCATTGTAAATTAACATGTGCCGCCTGTTTATTTTAAGTGCACAATTGAATTGTATTAAAGGAGGCGTGCCAAGTCTCTCACTATTCATTAGAGAATAACCTAACTCCCATCCCGCTTTGCATTGTAATACTGCCATTCAATTATTTGACTTTAATCCTCGTGGGTAGATCATGCAGGTGCTTTCCCACAGCACCTACATAATAATTAGAGGATGTAAAACACTTAGGATCCAGATTTTCAGGTTTAACCTATTGTTTCTGCACCATTTAATTAACAGACCTAAAGATAAGTGTTCGTTTTCACCTTCTCGAAGCAGAATGTGCGAGATTCGTTGGACCTAAATACAAAGGGCGTCCAGAAAGTAAGTTTTGTTTCAATTTATCTCCGCTGCAGCGCTGCGATCGCAGTTCTGCACATGCGCGGTAGCCGCTCTGTATCAAGGAGAAGAAACGTGCGCCATTGTGAGATCGCTGACAGCCACGTGCGCTTTGTTGTGCTTGTTTACAATGTCGGTGTTGATTGAAAATCCCGTCGCTTGTGAAATCAGATCTGTGATTCGTTTTCTGAATGCTAGGAAAGTAAAACCAATTGAAATTTATCGGAAAATTTGCGATGTTTACGGACAAAATGCTATGAGTGATACAATGGTGAGAAGATGGGTCCGACTGTTCAATGAAGGACGTAGTAAAGTGCACAATGAAGAACGAAGTGGGCGTCCATCTTTGGTTACAGAAGAACTGGTTCACGCGATTGATGACAAGATCCAGGAAAATCGCAAGTTTACAATTAGTGCTCTCTCTATGGAATTTCCCAAAATCTCACAATCACTAGTTCATGAAATTGTTACCGAAAAACTGATATTTGGTAAACTTTGCTCAGGTTGGGTGCCAAAGATTCTTACTTAGCAACTCAAAACAAAACGGATGTGTAATGCACTTCAGTTTTTGACCCTACAGGGATTTGGCTAGGACGTGTTTGACCACGCCCCGTACAGCCCTGACCTCGCTCCTAGCGACTTTCATCTGTTTATGCATCTCAAATCTTTCCTTGGCGGTCAACACTTCAACAATGACGAATAGTTGAAAGAAAATGTTTCCAACTGGTTGAAGACACAGGCGGCAAACTTCTATGAAGAAGGTATACAAAAACTTGTGCCTCGCTATGACAAATGACTGCAAAATTTCGGTAATTATGTGGAAAAGTAGTTTAAGAGTTGTAGAATTTTGTGCAATAAATAATTTTGTGTATCTGTACACAATTTAATTTTATTACCAAACAGAGCTTACTTTCGTACCTCGTAACATAAATGGGGGAGTTGACACCTA
The DNA here is from genome assembly GCA_030765055.1 of Mantis religiosa. Lineage (NCBI taxonomy): Eukaryota > Metazoa > Arthropoda > Insecta > Mantodea > Mantidae > Mantis > Mantis religiosa. The sequence continues at coordinate 38,241,942 of CM060956.1, forward strand.
ACAACTGTTTAGGCTTCCTCAAATGAAGAATGTTATTTTCTCATCCAAACTCGCCGTAAAATCATTTTCAACGTACTATAAGCAGGACGAGGGAGTTAGTTAAAGTTAAATTCAACTCTTGCATAATAAGATACATTTTTGTTTTGTACTACATTGAGTTACACATTCGTTTAGGCCAGCAGTGCTAAGGGTGCTTATCTTGGTCTTCTATTTTACTGTCAAGTGGTCTCTGTTCTCTTTGCACTTTATCACCGTAAACTCCGATTACCTGCAATACACGGTGATGGAGTGGGACCATAGGAGAATATCATTGAGATCACAAGATTTAAAGTGCACGAGATTCTTTAAAGCAACTGAAGATCTGAAAGTAATGTCACTATTACAAAGAGTAAAGTATATCAGAAAACTACTCCAGAACTTGCTACGTTGGCATCTATGCCATATGCTCCAATCATTTATGTTGTGTTGAAAGAGCTCTCTTATCATAATATGAGCTATTGGCCCAACTGTAAAGTGGTAGGGTGTCTGACTCACGTCCAAGAGGTCCCGAGTTGTAATCTCGGTCAGGGTGAGACATCTGGATAAGGTTTACCCCGGGATTTTCTTTTACCTGAAAGATGAATGTCAGGTAACTCTAGCCCGCTTTCGGGAGGCATAGGTTCGATTCCCGTGGCCGACCTACGTGACCAATGAGTTTTTCCGGGGGTTTTCCCGGGTCACCAGGTGAATGTTGGGTCGGATAATTATATCCCCCGAATTTCCTGTCCCTCCATTTCATCTAGATTATCATTTCATATCGTCTCTCTCATCCGGTGGTCTCTTTCAGGGTAGAAGTGTCGGCGGGTGTCTCGGCGGTGCATGGCGGGATGATATGCTCTGAGGAAAACTACTCACCCTTCCGGTAGGTCGGTTGCTGGTCTCCGCTCATATACTGGGACCATTTCGTGACCGCCGGTCAGGGACCTTTGGGGCTGGAATCGCCTATCTTGGTACCATTAGGGCTCGGCTGCTGGGCTCGTTGCCACCACGCAGTAGGGGAGCGTGTCCGTTGTTCTGGCCTGTCCGCCGAAGACTGTATACAAGTAAACTGTAGGGACCCTGCCCTCTGTACTGTCGTGGCTCCTTGGGTTGGCCGCACTCTGTCTCCTTCGCCTCATTCTTCCTCCCACTTAGGGGCATAGGAACAATGGGGCCCAGCATGCTGGCCTACGTACCGAACCCCCAACGCAATAAAATCCCAATCCCAAACCCAGGTAACTATAAGCTCTGTGAACCCAGACTGATTTGAGCATCATTTCACCCATTTCATTCATGCATCTTCCGATATGATCTATCCAGTTGAAAGGATGTTAAATTTAAAAATAAAAAATGACTTACGTGGTGATAGGACATCGCTGAAGCCAGCGCATTTAAAATCCCCACATACGAAACAATAATGTTTTATTGGAATACTTTGATAATGTAAACTTTAGTAAACACAAATTCACAAATAAATCTCACAAATAATAAAAACATAATATTATTGCTGTCCGTTCTGGCCACAAAGCAAAACCTTTAATCGAAAACTATATAAAGCAACACAAGAAACCACTAAAGAAGGTTCAATCTAACTAAAAGTCCAGGTCCTAATAATATACTTGTAGATACGTGAGTCAATCTATTTCCTTTCACCGTGAAGGAGTTTCAAAAGCTTAATATTATTTTTAAAAAAATAAAACACTGAAACCTTTATATTCCTTGCGGCTGTCATTAAACATTTTATGCTGAATATATTACTGTTTATTTTAAATCGATTTTATCTTTGATATTTTGTTACCATTAAAGTCTACAAAATACGATTTAGTGCAAGAAGAAAATAAAATTAATTCGTTATGGGAGACTGCCTTTCAGTCACAGAGAATCTTTCACCTGTTTCCAAGGGAGTATTATCATACAAATCCCATACAAATCATACATTAAAATAGAGCGGTTTTAATATAAATATATTTTAAAACTTGAAAAACGGAAAATGTTTTTAATTTCATAACTGCGCGCTAAAAATATAAGTTCCTTTACTTAGAAATCAGCTAGAAATCAGCCTTGGCTCCCTAATATAAAACTGCAAGTCGCTTGGTACAAATCGAACTGTTCTCAGCCGTTATTGCAGTATCTATTGATCTATTGTAGATCAGATTGATCGATATTCTGTAACAGAGGGGAGACGAAATGAGAGGAAATAGGAAGAGAGGAGAGCTGTGGATGAAGACACATTACTCCAGGGAAGAACCACCGAAAGACCTTTTATCACAGCGGACGGTCACCAGGGATCGAACCCGATAGCTTTCGCATGCTAGCCTCCAACTTGGATCCATCTTGCTCAGTTTCCGTTGTAAATATAAGAAACCGAATGTATAATCATATGTTTAACAACGTTAATATCGGAAAGCAGTTTAAAATTAACCAAGTAAAGGAAAATTCAAATTAGTAATAACACTTACCTTCGAAACGTCTGATACCACAAAAAAGTTTTAAATAAATTTAGTTTTAAAAAGATTTACAATTTTTGTGTAGTGCACTTTTGTACATCGCATCAATCTTAAAATTCCTTCCCAATGAGGGAACTTAACAGGCTACTCAAAGTATATTTTTACTTTGTCGTCTAAATATCTTCAATATATGGCATTTTAATCAAAATCAGTACAGCCTTTTTTGAGAAAATAACGTCAAAGCATCCGTCATGCAAAGAGTAGCTCGAGGTGGAGACTTTATTTGAAAAATCTTTCGTGTTATAGATTTACAAGGCACTTAACTGAAATCCCAAGTTTAGTACTCATCAAAAACCAAAACTATATATCACTTTAAAATATTTTGTGGTATTTAGAATCACATAGATGTATTTAGAAGTGTGTTTTTTGAGTACAGACCTGAAATTTCTTTATGTAACTTTTGTTGCTGTGGAGTAGTTCTACCAAACATATAAGAGTTAGCCGAATGATAATATAAAACCATACAATTATATAGCTATGCTACTTTGCACGCTACCTAAAGCTGCGTGGTTCTTCAACAATAACATTTGAACCATTTTTGCATCCTACGGTAATCAGAGATGAATAAACCAGTAGCACACGATTATGTACTGATTAATGCTGATCAAGTGGGGCATGCACCTGACCTCAATCCATTCCAATCGATTACCTCTGATATGATTGTTGTGCATGCGATATTGTGGTACACCTGTATAGGATCGCGGATGAGGGGATTACCCACTTGTTTCAAGAGATAACCCTTGACCTTTCATCACAAGAGGTGCATGAATTCCAGAGTCTGATAGTTATGAAGAAAATTAGCAGAATTAATAGTGGGAACCACATTCCGATACTCTATGGAGAATAAATTAACGTGCCAAAACTTTGCAAATAATAATGTAGCCAAATTTTACTTACTTTATAATCGCGTGTCGGTATGAGTGGCTCAGTTGATTAGATGTTGGCCTTCTGATCCCGTGATCAAATCGGCTAAGTGTGCTTAAAAGTGACAGCAACTTGTCAGTAAATTATTGGCATGCAAAAGATATCCTGATGGAATTGCATAGCCAAGATCCTTTTAAGTGGCAGCAAAATTAATCAAGCGTAATATGTTCTTGGTCCTGCGCCGTGGCGTAGCGGGCTAAGGCAGCATGCCTTGGTCCCTGGCCACGGAAAGAGATCCGGGTTCGATCCCACCCTAGGGGTGCGTATTTTAAGTCCAGGATTAGGACCGGTGCCCACTCAGTATCGTGAAGAAAGTGAGGAGCTTACGCTAGGTAAGAGGCCCTGGTCACGAAAACCAACATTCCGGCTGGAGGATGCCGAGATGCTGACCACATCTCCTCCCCGTATCGGTTGGAATATCGTCCACCTCTGTCGTGCATAAGTGGGCGTGAGGCCGACAGTCGGGTTGGTAGATCTTGGCGTTCGTGGGGCTGTCGCGCCAGTGGTTAACTTCTAATATGTACTTATTTCTATTGTTCAATTGGTTAGCTACTAAATTAAGCTAAATGTGTCTGTGAAATTTGGAAAAATCTCAGTATGAGAGGTACACATTGGTTAGAGTTGCCAACTCTCCCTTATTATACCTGAACTCCCTTATTTTGTGGATTTTTAAACTACCTCCCGTCTCCCATTTTGATTTAGCCCGGGTGCTCAAATCTGCCGCATTTCAGAGTGAGACTTGAAGCACCGCGTACTTTTTAAAATTATTACTTCCGGTTATTTTTTGTACCATCCATTTGTATGTTTAGTAACAGCACACGAATCGATATTGTACTGTAATATCGTAAAATCGATACTATGACCGACTAAAAGAGCTAACGGTGACGCCATATCCGTTCGCTTATTTCCGCTTGTGCAGCGTTTGAAATCAGGTTGAGTTGAAGCCATTACCTTGCGTTTATATGTCGTAGTGAATTTCGTAATCAGTGATTTATGAATGGATATGGACACAAAACTCCTCCTAAAAAGAAAGGGATATATATGTGTGTGTGTGTTTGTGTGTGTGTGTGTGTGTGTGTGTGTGTGTGTGTGTGTGTGTGTGTGTGTGTGTGTGTGTGTGTGTACCAGAACTGACTATAACTGATTTCCATCCTCGCTTTTGAAATTTCAATCCAATTAACAACCGATGGAGAGTACTTCGTAAAAAATTTGGCAAGTCAGAATTTACCGCATGCAAAACCTTATTTAGAGTCAGCGGTTCATTTCGTAAAATCGTCGTATTTCTCCACGCGCTGTTTGCATTCACACGATTTTCCCGGTGTTCTTAGAGTTCCGGATGCTTGCTGTTCCATTCTAACATTATGTACACTACTTGCGAAAACACCAAGGAGATCACCAGTTTCTTTCTCGATGTTCTATAGGACAATTCCGGGTTTCTTTCTTTAAGCACCACGAAACAGTGCACGATCATTAGCCTCACGCCACTGTTTAAAGGTTTGTCTCGATTGTGTTTTATTTCGGATGAAGTACCGGCCTTCTCCATGATGAAAAGCACATATATAAGTGTTCTTGCGCTTGTGAGGTACGCGAGATGTACATGAAATACAGCGTTAACTATCAGAAGTAACTCCACACTATAAACAATAACATCTTAATCAGCATTCAGCTCGATACAGACCTCGTTGTGAGAGAGCTGTTTGGTATAGGAATGCAAACATATTATATAATAGCAGTGTCCTTTGGTAATTGTTAAATAAAATGCAGCTTAATTTAACATAAGTTGAATTGCGTATAATTTTATCTGTCTTCTGTATAATCTTTATATAGCACTATTACGTATATATCTGTTGTAAATATTCCTTTCAGGACTCACGAGCCCAGAGCACATCTTTGTGGTATGTGAAGAAGAAAACTAAAATGTGGGAGTATTACGTTTATAACAATCAAAACATTTTCATACTTTTCTCACTCCGAAATTAGCTCTCACAGAGCAGTGATCAGAAAGCTACTTACAGTAATGTACTTAAAGGAGGGGTTTATCGTACGTATGCAAATAAAAGAAAACGCCCATTAACTTCGCTAAACCAATCAACAGCTTAACCTTCTCTGTCCCAATAGTCTCTGTCTCTCTTCCCATCCAGATGTTTACAGCAGGATTAAACTAGGATGAGAGAAATTATAGAGAGCCTACCAGAACTCCACTGCTTTAACAATCAACAAATCACTTGCGACTGACCTGTCAGTGGTTAACCAGTATCTCTAGTAGCCCACAAGTCTCGGTTCAACATGTTCTGGGAAAACATAATAATTGAAGTGTACCGACAATGGCAAACATGTTATGTGGGCTATGTATTCGGCTTATTTCGTGCAGAGCCGGATAACTTCGTCCAAACATGATGTAGACACCGGCCCGTGCATATTATTCATTGTTTTCTAGTGAGAAAAATGGAACAGATGAAAGAAGGCAGACTATAGTTAATGAGTTAAATGCAAGGTCTTTCCCAGAATAAAAAGCTCAATATTCTTATATTGGTCAAGTACTAAAAAATATGCAGCAAGAAGAAACACATAAGACAAACATGCAAATGGTATATATATGGTAGACTGAAGAAACATTTCAGCTCCTCTTGGAAACCGGCCTTAAAAATGGAAATCCATCGAATTAAGAAGCAAAGTTCAATACAGCTTGATAATCAAGTAGTTACGTTTCTTTGACACAATTTTCTATACTCACGCCATCTCTTGACCTGGCATTTAATTTACTGAAAACAGTCTTTTGTTCAGTAATGCGAATTTTGATAGTGTTTTTTTTTTTCTTTGTTTATAGTTGTGTTATATCCAGTATTTCATCTGTGGTTATAACATTTTATAAATATCCTGATGCTGAGAGAGATGTACACTCCCGAAACGTTGATATCTAATCATCTTTTCACCTGGCTTGTTGCCCGAGAAGAAAGTGAACGTATTCGTCGCCAGGAAAGCTTCAGGTCTTATTTTGAAAAATTGTTAAATGAAGGTGGAAGAGAAATTACAGATACAGGAACATGGGTATATGAAGGGACGGATTTAGAAGTGAGTTATGATGAAGTAGAATTTGCAGTTAACGAAGGGAAAAATAAAAAGGCTCCAGGACCAGGAGAAATAAATTTAGATCTTTTAAAATATGGAGGGCCAAAGGTAATTAGGCTATTGAGTAAATTAATAAACAAAATTGTTCATGCAGAAAGTATTCCAGATTAATTGAATTTGGGATATTTAATTCCTATATACAAAAGATGAGAGAGGAAAAATTGTACAATTACAGGGGAATTTATGTCACAAACGCCATTTTGAAGACTTTAGGAAGATTACTAAAAAGTCGTTTGGAGATGAAATCCATGGGCTCTGAAGAACAATGTGGCCTCACAGCAGGAAGGTCATGTGCTGGTCACAACTTTACTTTACGGAAAATATTAGAAAAGTGTAAGATAAAAAATAAAGGTGTTGAACTCATCCTCATTGACTTTTAAAATTCTATCATACTTCTAATTAAAGAAATATACAACAGCACCTCTCAAGTGAAACAAGAAACAAAATTGTCAAAACCATTTTATACAAGCAAAGGGCTTTTACAAGGGTGCTGTTTATCACCCTTATTATTTAAAATGTTCATTGATGTAAGCTTAAGAGACTGGACAAAAATGTGGAAGACTGGGCTACCAAATAAAGGATAATATATTTATCTCTAATCTGTTATTTGCTGACGACCAAGTAATTGTCACCCAAGATATCGAAGATGGAGAAGGAAATTGCAAGAAGAATATGGGAAGTGGGGTCGGAAAATAAATTTGAAGAAAACTGAATATCTGACAGCTGGCATTGAAGATATAGAAATTGAAGGGCAAAACATTAAGAAAGTCAAATTTCAAGTATTTGGGATCGATATGATATGACTACTCCGAAATTGGTTGTAATTTTTCGTTAAATTGCAGATAGTAAAAAATTAAGCGAATCTATTTTTCAGTTCATTTTCAGATCAGACAAGCTATTCTTGTTGTTTCTATTGCTTAAAAATGGCGCAGCCAAACTTTCTTCTGTTATTCTGGTGTCCCTTCCATCAAACGCAAATTTGAATCACAAAGGCCAAATTTTCATAAGCAGAATGTATGTGACATTGTTATTAACAAAATGCAATTTTTTTAGTCTTTGCCTCACTTATTAATGCAGTAGAAGGCATGTTTTCGGAAATTCTATCTACTGCATGACAAAGCGTGGAAGCAAAATAAACGGAAAGTAAACGGAGTTGTTTACGCAAGCGTATCGCACATATACGTTTTTTCAGTGTATGTATAATCTGTTCAGATGCAATCATGTCTTCTGGACAGCAATGTGTCATCCATTGGCTGGCGCTAGAAATCATATGCGTATTACTTGACTGAATATTTTAACAAGGAGAAAAAATGAAGCAATCAAAATCACTTTGCTTAAAGTGACAGAATGGGCGGCTGCATTTGTAATTTACATTTGTGCATAATAATTGGATAATTTTTCACATCAGGCACACAGCTGCCAAGTGCTTATTTGTGACTTACTGAATGCCAAATTAACATTTCGCTCTTCTAGTAAACAAGATAACAAGCGAATACAGCGCTCGTCAGTGAAGGTCAATACGCCTCAGCACTCTACCATAAAATTCACGTATGACTCAATGGGTTTCGCGTGCTATGTGTAAAAATTCAAATGAATCGAATAGGTAACATGAATAACACGTTGATGTGTATGCGAGTGACAATTCACATTATGCCAGACCTATTTCTTGTAGCGTGGAAAGCTCGTTTTGCAAATTGAATTCAATGTTACGTGATAATCGTCAGTCATTCGGGATGGACAATTTGGAGAAGCATACTGTTGTATACTTAAGAATGATGTCTGACGGTTTATATTATTAATATTTAATGTGCATTACTTTTTAAAGACTCTGTTAATTGCTATGATAATACCAGTGCCGCCGTTGTACCTGAATTTCATCCTGCAGGAGTTCTTCTACATTGAAGCAAATATTTAATGGCGGGCAAATAAGTTGGCGAGCAACGAGGTTTCTCTTAGGGTATGCGTGGATGTGTGTGAGAAGGATATTTAATGACACTGGAATTCCCGTTTCCAACTTATTTATTCACTGCTTCTTTTTTTAGAACATCGAAATTGGAGTTGCCGAACAAGGGTTACCAATATCCCTGTTTAGAGTTACTGACGGCAGAATGTTTATTACTCGATAAACTTTATTCGTTTCTCACGTATGTATGAACCGACAAATATCCAAGACAGAACAAGAGGACTGCCCTAATCGCTCTCACGCCTAGGACCGCTCTAATCGGCTCCACGCCGAAGACTGAATGACCACAGATGCGCGTGGGTGTATCACTTTCACTCTGAAAACTCCTTTTCAACCAAAGATCCCTTTGTGGCTGTTTTGTCGCCATTATGAATGATCCAAAGAATACCCTATTCATACAAGTCAAGTGAGCACCTGCAGAAATCTTCTAAGGACACTGTTTCTTACATTGCTTTTGTTATAACAACTTTCTCCCACAACTGCTGGACTCAACTGGCTTTGCCCGTATTGTCACAAAGAACCAACATTCCTTTGACATCCATCATGATTCCATACTTATGGCAATTCTTAATTTCGGTATCAACATTCCAGTATATTTATTGGTATGGGACTGTCGCCTGTGAGTACACTTAAAAACCACTGGTCGGATCCGGATTTGAACCCCAAACCAATCGGAAAGCACCTAACCAAAGAGCCACCCAGACCTTCAGATGGTACATTTGGAGATACCAAATGTTTTAATTTTAGCGCTTATTCTTTATATTTTCCCCCCAAAAAATGAAAACTGCTTTTAGGCCTGTTTCATACTTCGTTTCATTTAGTGTTTTTCACTTTCTAGCTATCCAAGTTACTCCCATGCTTTCCATTATCTGTAACAGTAGGTACAACTGCTAAAGAACGTACTCAGAGCTTCCCCTTTGAAATGACAGTTGCGTACGATCGATGGTGTACCTTGGATTAGTGCACAATCCATCATCACACCTAACGATTAGTGGTCCTAACGACCCTGGTCTAAAAATAGAGTAATTACAAGGCGCAGTTCCTTCTTATCGTCTTCAGCGCTCCCATTCACGAAACGGACACAGCTGTTATGTGGGTAGCCTAGCACGCAGGCTTCTACAGAGCCAAGTTATAATACAGTGTTTCCCAACAATTCTTACCTCGTAGAACACCTGAAATGCTTAACCAAATCTCAGGTAACTTTTCACCTAGGCTATAGTTTAAATTTGTACTGTTCAGTTGGTGATTCGTGACTTAATAATATTTGATTACAAATTAAATAATTAATATCAAAGTTCATAAAATACATTTACCATATTTCAAGTTATAATATACTTAAAACCACCTTATTACAGATACTGTATGTGATTTTAGCCGAAACCATTATCAATTAACAAAAAACAAAAAGAACTAAAATATTCAGCGATTCTTAATTTGGTTTCAATACAAATTTAATGTAAACAGTGTTTTTGTTTACGGAGCAGGCCACGCCGTGGCTCAGTGGTTAGACCGCTTGGCTCTCACCAAGGTGGCCTGGATTCGATCCCAGGCGACCGCAAAGTGAGATTTGTGGTGGACAACACGGCGTTGGGGCGGGTTTGCTCCGGGACCTCCGGTTTCCCCCGCCATCTCATTCCACAGGTGCTCCATCTTCATCTCATGCATCATCAGTGTCACCGCCTGCGGTGCCGTATGTAGTAAAAGCGGGCGTTAAACACTACACACTTCATTTTGTTTACGGAGCAAAATATTATATTCTGCAGCTTTATCAACCTACTCTCAGTTTTTCTTCAATGGATACGAAAGCATTTCGTTGCTTATTTTAATGTTTGTCACACCAGATCACACAAATATTATGTGAAAAGTGTGGTTACAATTTTAAAGCTTTCCGTGAGAGTACTTAACATTAACCAAGTCACATCAAAGATTGTTCACTAAATTTAATTTTAATGTTCAAACTCATTTCATTTCAACTAACTGCTCTTCATCTTCCAAGAATGAATATATTTTACATGCTGCTAGGTTAGTTGATGAATGGATTCACGATTCACTGGTACATTTTCGATTATCAGATAATTAAATGTCAAGATTTTTCTGAAGAGATTCCAAAAGTTCAGAAAAGAGTGATATAACATCTTGATTACTTAAATATTTGGATAGGAAATTGAAATAAATGAGGTAACATGTGAACAGCAGCTTTCAGGTGTTTTCCCCCTTTGTCTATTGCTAAAAGCTAGACTGTTATTCATGGATGATGGAATACTGGAACAAATGAGAACATTAAATGATGTTAAACACACTTTTCAAACTTAGACGCTGTAACGGGAATATATTTGTTAAATTGCACTTCTTGAAGATTGAATTTGATTAACTGTATATTATTTGATTGTATAATCCAGTCGTTACTATTGCGAATCTCGAATAGGACTTTTTCAATGTTATTAACTTGCCTTTACAATTATATTCACCACAACATTTTTTTATCGTTGTGAAACAAGACTCAAGATTATAACACTTTTATCAAGATTATTGATTTTCTTGTCACTATAGATACTTCTGCTTTATTTTGTGATTGGCCGATCCACTGGCACGTCATCACACCACGTCATACCACATCACACCACTACTACTTCGGCCAATCACACAACCACATACATTTTTTATATTTTTATAATTCTTTATAATTCCTCCGAACACAAAAATACTGTTACAGCGCTTAGTGTTGCCCAAACGTCACACTGGACAGACAATATACAGACTCCGCATTGTTCACAGAACTCAACTGAACTCTACTCTGCTCAGTGTAACTGAAACAAATATGAATCAACACACAATGACTGCTGTCCTATAAGAGCACTGTTCTGAGTGAGGGCGACCATTAGCTACACCACAAACCAGGTAAAGTCCGTTTAGTTAACGCATGTGCAGTTCGGCTGCCTTCTTTGACAAACCCTTAGAGTCGTTTTACAACACAGGCCCTCCTTCTCCCAGTCCTTTCTGCAATGTTGCAACCTTTCTCAATACGTCATGGGTATCGTACGAGGTTTCGTCTAAATAAATTGTCTTATGTTCATTACTGCAAAACTTACTTAGTTTTGACAAGTCTCCTGGATACCATAATAACACTTATCTTATTCAAAGTGCGGTATTTGACACCCAGCTCCTTTAGGAGACCGCACGAAGTGCAGTGCCCATAAGGAAAATCACAAATTTCTTGCAAATGTGCAACCAATAAATCTAAGGTGGGCGATCTCCCTTTTGCATAGAATTTATAAATTTCTAGGCGAATTAAATCGCATGTGAAACAACCTACTTTAGAGAAACGTTTCCTTTTGTTTTCACACTTTATCGGCATTTTTGGTCTTCCTTTCGTCACAATATTTCTTACTGTATTTCTGTGAATACCCGGAATTTATCATCAGGTTCACTGCATGACCAAGATTATTTATCACTACATATTTATGTGTGTTCAAAAGAAGGCTTGAGTTTTCTTGGAAACAGTTCTCGTTATAACTTTGTTTTTTGAGGCTTCTCCAGTAACATAACTGGGCCCAGTTATTCACACTATTGTCATCACTTTGATTATTTTCACTTGACTGAAAGTAGTCTACTACTTCATTTGCATTTACCACTGCATTTCCCTCCCACGGTCTCCACATTGTGACACACAACGAATTTCTGCACGTAATGAAACAGATCAACTGGAAGTTGGAACTTTGGCAACTGAGACTCCACGTGGAGTAAACATGCGACTGTCATTCCCAGAAAATCAGGGTTGTTATTGTTCCTCAACGACAGTGTTTCATTTCTGAAGTGTGGAGATAGATTTATGACGATCATTAGTGGGCGGGGGGGGGGTCCGTTTCCTTTGTAAAGCAACTGCACTCGCATTGACTAGACAGACTTTAACCGATGAGTATACGCTAGCCCCGGTGGCCGGTAGGTAGCTTCGGGAAGCGGTGAAAATTTTTTTATGCTCTTGCATATTGGTATTTAGTTTGTTAAATATTGATCAAAGTCTGAAATGTAGGAAGCTTCTTGAGCCAGAATTTGTCTTGCAGGAAACTTTAGACATCAGGTTTGTTACGCTCCTAAGGGAAAACCAGAAGAACGCGATATCCCATGGTACCGAGTGGGATATCTCAGGCGGTTTCGTCTGTGGCCCGCATTCGGTGTGCCCTGGTTCGATTCCCTTTGCCGACCTATCTGACCCATAGATTTTTTGAGGGTTTCCCAGGCGAATTGTGGGTGTGTTAATTACATCCTCCGAATTTCCTGTCCGTCCACTTCATCTGCATTATCATTTCATATCATCTCTCATCTGGTGGTCTATTTGAGGGTAGAACTGTCGGCGGGTTGTCTCGGCGCTGTTGTGGCTCTTTGGGTAGACCGCTCTCTGTCTCCTTTCGCCTCATCCTTCCTCCAAGGTACCCCACTTGGTGATAAAATATTTATTTTTTATTATTTACGTCCTCCAACATTAAGTCATATCGGACGGTGCATGAAATGGGTGAAATGTTACTCAAATGAGGCCACGGTGCATAGAGCTTATAGTCACCCGACATTCATCTTTCAGGATAAGGAAAAAACCCTACCCAGGAACTCACCCTGACCGAGATTCTAACTCGGGACCTCTTGTACGTGAGGCAGACACGATACCATCTACGCTACCGAAGCGGGCATCAGATACAATAAAACACAGTTTTGGGCGCCAAATCCCCTCCGTAGCAATCCTAATTCTAATGCTAATTACATGGTGGTCTAGAATATTTTGAAAAATATATGAGATTAAAGTGGACACTGTCTCATTAAGTTAACTGTGCTAACTCCCATTTAAGAAAATTTTTCAGTTCATGTGCAACTATTATCGAAAAATGACTTTCAGTATGCAAAAACAGTGAGTTCATCATTATACATTTGTCCGCCTTCTTTTATGAGTAAAAAACGTCGTTTGGTTATATAATCGTTGAGGGAGCACCTGACGTCAATACGACAGGTAAGGTTGCCGTGGGCCTTCGGCAGAAAGAAATGTTTGATTTATTTAAGACGCTCGTGATCGATTTTATAGTATCCACGGAACCTCTTCATGAAATGGTAGGACTCTAAGGTCTCTTCGGAACCTGAAGCAGAAATCACAGGTTTCTAATATTAGAATATAAGAGAGGGATGAATAAACTATAGTACCTATTAACAAGCATATTGGAATAAGGAATATAAGAAGTAATATAAGAAGAAATATTTAATCATAAAGTACAATGTTTAACACAAGTAAAGAAAAAAAACAACAACGCAGAAATAGCTTCAGTTAGAAAGGATTGTTTAGACAGGATGTCGAAACAATAGAAACAATTCACTGCTACAAGGGTGGGTCAAAAATAATGCCTCCTATTTTTTTCCTTAAATAAGTTATGTGAAAACTTTGAATTTGGCGCAATTCTTCAAACCTTCATCTCCAATCCTCTGCAGTAGTAACTTCCTAAGTCAACAGGTGGCAGCAGTGCATCCTCTTGAAAAATGGCTGACATCGACATTCGTATTAGACAGCGGAAGGTGAAACACCAATTCGCATTCACGAAAGGCTAAAAAATGTGTATGGTGATGCAACGGTGGACGTCAGCACTGTTAGACGATGGGTTCGTCGCTGTAACGAAGCTGAAGAGCAAACACCATTAGCAGATGAAGAGCGAAGCGGCAGGCCGGTGACTGCAGTGACTCCATGCAACATTCAGCGAGTCGATGATATTATTCGTGGTGGTCGCAGGGTAGCAACAGGTGAATTATGTCGCATTACCTCCCTCAGTAAAGGCAAGGTGATGACGATTATTCAACAACTGGGTTACTCAAAAGTTTGTTCAATTTGGGTACCAAGAATGTTAACCGCCCTAAACAAAGAAACAAGGAAAACAATAGCCTCCGAACACTTGCAGCGGTTCAATTCGGAGGGAGAGGAGTTTCTGGAAAAAATTGTTACTGGAGACTAAACATGGGTTCATTTTTTGAACTTGAATCAAAGAGTCAGTCAATAAAATGGCATCACTCAAAGTCACCAAAAAAAAAAAAAAATCAAAATTCAGCGGTTGGCAGGGAAAGTTATGGCGACAGTGTTTTGGAATGCAGAGGGAATGCCTAAGATTAAGTTTTTGGAGCAGGGATGCACAATGAATTCTGTCCAGTACGTCAGAACGCTCAAAAAGCTGAAAGAACGTCTTCGGCGAGTTCGCCCAACAAAAACTATGGCGGATGTTCTTCTTTTGCATGACAATGCAAGACCACACACCAGCCGTTACACCACTGCAAAAATTGAGAAATTGGGATGGCAAATCTTACATCAACCCGCATACAGCCCTGATCTGGCACCATCAGACTTCCATCTGTTCGGGCCACTAAAGGAAGCTCATCGTGGGATTCATTTTGAAGATGAGGAGGCTGTGAAAACGTCCGTGCCTCAATGGCTTAGGGAGCAAGACCGTGTGTTTTACCACACTGGAAGGCATGCCCTGGTTAAAAGGTGGACTAAAACTGTGGAAAAGATCGGAAATTATATTGAATAGTGACAAATTAATCTTCAATGTTGTCCTTTTCAAGCTATGTAAATTGGATTCAATTTTCTTGGCAATTAAAAGAGAGAAAAAATAGGAGGCATTACTTTTTGACACACCCTCGTATTAGGTGAACCAAGTTTCAAACGCGCTTTGTAGCTCTAAATTAAATAATTTGCAACTTTGCATAACTGACGGACGTTTTATTTTCTTTCGTCCTGTTCTAACACCTGTCATCAGGAAGACAAGTGCTCCCGAATTTACTAGAATGAGAATGCCGAAGTTCCCCGAAGAGTGACGAGTCAAAGCTACTTATTTTACTTGACCAGCTGTATAATACGGGTTTTCTT
The DNA here is from genome assembly GCA_030765055.1 of Mantis religiosa. Lineage (NCBI taxonomy): Eukaryota > Metazoa > Arthropoda > Insecta > Mantodea > Mantidae > Mantis > Mantis religiosa. The sequence goes on from CM060956.1 coordinate 38,257,372, forward strand.
TCTCGGATTTTTCCAACCAAAGCTTACGTTGATGGTTTGAGCAGTTAAAACACATGGAGTTTGTAGTATTTAAATAAAATAATAGATTAGTTTTAGATAAATTTGTCTATGAAGTATAAAGCTTTTATTGCAGGTACCTTTCAATGACAAAGCGATCAGGCGTTGTAACTTTCAGCGTTCAACGTGTTTGTATGTTTATATTATGTTTATATTACACTATATGTTTATGTTACACTGTTGGTAGTGCAAACATCATCGTAATTTATTTTTTCGATGATAATACTTGTTGATTTACTTTCATTTCATGTTATGATGAAAAAATGAGTTCCCTACACTCTGTTTAGTAATGTAACATTTGTGCTTTGTTTTCTTTACTGCATATACAGTCTATTAGAGAGATAATTTGATAGCTGTTGCCTTAATGTGCATCCACTTTAGTTGTTTTCCCCTTCATCTAACAGTTTTACTACAAACGCGTAGTTTACAATCATAACTGAGTCATAAAATAAGCAACGCCAACAATACCACTAGGTTTGCTTCCATGCGTTCACACTACAAGTCTGAGTTGCTGGCCAAAAGGTCTCGGATCATTATCCTTACAGCTGATTAGCTTTCCAACTGAGTTGCACTTCATGCTAAGCAGTGAGGGTGTCGGGAAGCAAAGATAAGCATTACATAAATGCATTTAAAATTGATTTCTGATTTCCTTCTCTATGAAAGTATTCATGTAGTATAAGTTGTAGATAACATAAATATTGAATATTTGGGGTACTAGTGACCGTGACTGATTTCATCATTTGTTTTTAGTTTCGTGAGGGTGATGTTAGCCGGCCAAGATATGAATGCACTTGAATGAGGGCGCCAAAGATGTGTTTACTAGATGAAGCTTAGGGAACCGCGCGGGGCGAGTGGAAGCGTGGGGAAGGTGATACTGTGAATGTACAGTCGCACAATTAAAACAGTCCACGCCTGCTGATGTCTTCACGTTAGTTCTCGGAAGCAGCAAGTCTGGGAATGTTTCTTTCAGCTCGTTCGTCTGCTATATCCGTGTAACTGTTCCCTTCATCAGCTGTATCTGTGTCACTGCGTCCTTTTGCTTCAATATTCATATTCTCGAAATAACATTCATCACGACTGCAATCTTCATCGCTGCTCTCTAGACCCACGTTTATAATTACATGTTCAATTGCTTCCTTCATTAGTCCATCTCGGCGCTGAAAATCTTGCTCAGTTCTTTTCAAGTGTCTGCATACTTCTATCCAATCATTTTGTGTAATTTGAGCTATGCAGTTTGTCATATACGCATATCTGCAGTTATATGTGCATGAACTAAATGAAATATTCTAAACCTTTTATATCTGATAAATACCTAAATTATGAAGCTACTAATAGCGAAGCAAACAAATATATACAAATATAACAATTTGTAGCTTAAAACTTCACTTAACTTATAAGAAATGATGATATTTTTGTTATAAATTGTCCGGGATCACGATTTCATGTACAACTTTTACACACTCTCAGCCGGAAAAAGGTTTAATTTTGTTTAGATCACTTTTAATGGTGAATTTTTTCAACAAACTTCTGGCTTAGCAATGGGTAATCCTCTTTCACATTTTCTTACTGATATTTTTATGAGTTTCTTTGAAATGCAAGGCACTAAAGCATTCCATTTAATTTTTAAAGTTTAGATAGATATGTTGATGATATTTTTGCAATTGTTCCTGATAAACTCATAAACGATACTTTAAATTAATTTCCATTAATTGACCTAATAGTGGTTAACTATAAAGCCCGGGCCTTAAAGTACTTAAATGTTGTAAGTCGCCATTAAGATAGTTGTCTCATGTGTTTATGAGAACTCCTAAGTGGTTTACCGGGAAAAACACGAGTCAGTTGGAGAATTTAATGTCATGTCGGCATGTTGGCCATAGTAGCTGAATGGTTAGAGCGGCTGGATGGAAACCAGAAGATCCGTGGTTCAAATCCCGGCTATGGCATTGAATTTTTCAGTCTGACTATCTTTCCATTCCTTCAGGATTTCGATGTATTTTCTTTGACGACTGATGACATCTGAAGAGCAATTTCTTGATAAGCGGTTTAGTTAAGAATTTAATACATAATTCATATATTTGAAAACTTAAAGTACCCCATGCCATATTTTTCTAAATAAAAGTAATTTTACTCAATAATTTTCATTTTAAAAAATTATTTGTCCTTGGTGGAACTATGAAAATTGTTTTCTATAAAATTATGAATAAATAGTGATAAAATATGAGCTAAATCATACGAAAAGCTTATTTTTTGTCTGTCATATAGTACGAGAAGTAGAGTGAATTCTACATTCTACTAAATAGTTTGATATCGAGATTTTATTTAACATTTATGTTTTGAGCCTTCTGAACGCTTAAATAAAAACATTTTGGGGAAAAAGTGTCTGCTTCCAATATTTCTGTCCGCGTTTTTGTATGTGATCAGTCATAGAACATAATCTTCAAGATTTGTGATTTCATTTGTTATTCACAGAAAATTCAAGATGTAGGTCTCCTTAGTACTGTAAATAGTATCTTAAACATATGATTATACTTAGTATTTTACCTCTGACGTTACTAGAGGAACCTCGGGCCGAACATTCGAGCCCCTCCCTCTGGGAGTTGTTCGGATTGGGTTGGTCTCAAGGGGGCAGTGTGTTCCAGATACCCGTGGGAATCGGGTACGTTTCCGGACGGGGTTGAGGGAAGCCATTAATATTCCCGGATACTAGCCTGCAAAGCTACTAGAAGTTGTGCTAGATCGCCAGGCGGCCCCACCGAGGTCATATCGGTAGCCTTCACCTTAAAGGTGTTGGCACGCGTAAGTGGCGTATACACTTCCATCCCGTATTGTGTCCTTGGACCAGATGGGGGGCTTGTTAGTAACCCAGGTCTTACCCTATGGAAAGCCCCACGGAGGACGCCGAGCGCCTTTTGGGACAGCTCGGATACTCCCTGGTTTTAAGAGACCCGGGTCTTGGTTCTACGGCTCCAGGACTGATGGGAGTAGACCCTCTGGACTCAGACAAACCTAGTATTTTAAGCAAAAACGCTAGAGCCACTTTCTGGAAGAATAAAGGATAACAAAAAATGTTCCAGGTAAAGGGCGGTTTGGGGTTGAGAGAATTTCTTGGAATCTTCGCGTTGTATTCTTGAAGTTGTAGAACTTAAACACTGTAGGTAAATTCTAGTAATACAATCACCCAATCCATCCATTTTTTTGTTACCGCCAGAAACTTTGCAGGAATTTTGTGACGCAGGAGTGCTTTTCACATGCCAGTGAATCTACTGACATGAAGCTATCACTTTTAAGTGCATTTAAAATACACCGGTCAGGGCGGGGTTTAAACCCATGACCTTGGGAGCTTTAGACCAACGCCTAATCAACTTAGCTCCCACATACTAATTCCAAAGAGGAAAACAAATATGGTACGAATACGGCGCATTGTAAGAGGCTTCGACTGGCTATTCTTCATGAAAGTGTGCCAATCGACATTTTGGTAAATTCAGTATCCCATTATTTTGTGTCCCCGGGCTATAAAACGAAGGAAATAATATAAGCCGGTAAGTTAAAAATAGTTTTGGGTGATTTGTAAATAAGAAATTCAAAGCTTCAAACTTTATTGTTACCTAATAAAGTTCACTAAGAGTTATTTAGGGGCTGTTTCCTGGCGTAAAATCGTACAGATGTTTCGTCAACAACTGCGGTGGACATCTTCAGTGACGCGGTCGAAGTTTCCTCACAGGAGGTTTCGCTGCGTCCGAAGTGTTGAGTGCCAGAGTCGCGTTATTTATGCTGGTTGCGTAGTGAAACTGGATAGGGGCCTAACTTTTCGGAAGCACGTCCGGGAGCCATCGCATTGGTCGAGCGGTGCGTCGGTGTGGCGGTCTGTGATGTCTGTTAGCTTGAAGTTGCGCCTCTTTATGCCTCTGGTCCTCCCTATCATGCTCTACGCGTGTGAAGTCTGGAGTATGGCCGCAGGCTTCAATCTTAATGCTCCAACGTCTTCGGTTTATTTATTCTGTATGGAGAATGTTTCCCCTGAGGCTAGTTCACGGGGCTTCATCCTTCCGTTATGTGGAGGATGAAATTAGGCGCCGGGCCACCAAATTTTACGAGAGATTACCTCAACATCAGAGTGCCCGAGTTAAGATCTCTTGGGGACTATTTACCCGGTGAACGTCGCTTAAAGCGATACCGCCTTCCCCGCATGGCTTGCGGACACTACCAATAACCATAAGGCACTTATTACGACCTAAACAACATTACAATTCACCAATATTTTTTGTCTGGGTACCTAAATTTATGCCTTTCCTAGTTTATTATTGGAGATTTGAGATTTGATATTTATTTGTACAATTTCCATTAAATTTTCACTACAATGACTTTAACTTTGAACATGCACTATTATGCGAGGGCTGTTCAGAATAGAATGATCATAATTTTTTACGGTCGTTACTTTCGCACTAAAATTTAATCTCATATTCTGTTAGCTTAATGTGAAACAAACACGCCGTAGTAGTTTCATTGTTGGTACTCTTGGTTCCCACCTGTGAGAACCAGGCAAGTTCAGACATATTCAGTATCGCCTACCGCTGCAATGGAGGTAACATGCAGTTAAAGTTTATGTTAGAGGAAGATAAGGAGTTTCTTTCAAACGTAATCACTGCTGATGAAACTTGGCTACATCATTTTGATCCTGAGAGAAAACAGCAAAGCTCAGTGTGGAAATCTCCTTCATCACCAACCCCCTCAAAAAAGCAAAAGTGGTTGCTTCTGCTGGGAAAGTTATGGTCTTCTCATTCTTTGATATTCATGGAATGGTCTATCAGCATGTTGTACCTGCACACACATCAGTAACTGGACAATACTACAGGGATGTCCTGAAAACGTTGCAAGTCCATATCAGGCGCAAAAGACCACATTTCTATGAAGAAGGCTGGCCACGATAATGCGCGGCCACATATTGCCAATGTTGTTGCTGAACATCTTGCAAAAATCAACATGAAGTACATCCCTCATCCTCCCTATAGTCCGGATTTAGCCCCATGTGACTTTTTTCTATTCCCTAACTTGAATAAACGCCTTCGTGGGAGGCATTATACATCATCAGAAGCAGTGATGAAGACTGTGGAGGCGATTTTGAAAGATCTCTCAAAAATGGTTTCCAGCATGTCTTTGAAGACTGGCAGAAACGCTGGGACAAGTATATCGCATTCAGAGGAGACTATTTTGAGAAGGGCCATCAAAATTATGAGGATGAGTAAAGGTACGTTGTCAAAAAAAAATATTGTAATCATTCTTTATTGAACAGCCCTTGTACGTCCTGTATAAATACATGAAATTGCTGACCAAAGATTTACTCGTTGACTCAGGTCCCCTTTGGTTTTCCTGAGCAGCTTGGTGTCATTTATTCTTGACCTTCGCTTCCTTTACCCTAATCCACTTTTCTCTTAACCTACATAAGAATTCTCCTACACATCTATTTTTCTTTTCTCCCATCCCCGTTGACTTACGTAATACCACTACGTCTTTGCGCACACTGTCCCATTTCTTATTCCATATTTTTCTCCGGCAATTTGTTAACTCCTTGCATTCTATCAGATAATGAACAGTGCTCTCTTCATCTCCACAAAATTCACATATCCCTACCTCATTACTTTTCAACCCTTTTAGATATATTATTCCCACTCTCATCGAAGCTATGCCTTCTCTTCCAGTTTTGTCACATTGGTCTATATATTTTTCCCTACCCCATTCTGTCTTTAATTACTTATAAAATTTCAAAGATTTTTTTCTTCTATACTTTCCCATATCTCCTGCCTAACTATGTCGCATACCCTGGTTCTCACTTTTTTCCAAAAACCACTATGGTTTGACTCCTCTACTCTCCATAAATCTCCCATGCCTATCTTCGATACCATTCTTTCCAATTCCGACCACCAACTGTTTCTGTTCTTATTGCTTTTCTGTTGTTTCATGCATAGATTCAATAATTCGCCTTTCTGGGCTATAAAACATTTATACCAGTCCTAGTTTATTAATTAATCCTCCAGCGGTGCACGAGGGCCGTTGCACCCGAGTCTGCAGCCGTTGAGGAGCACCATGCTACCTCTTTTCTTCCCCCTATCTAATTTTCACCCGACATCCTGCAACATCCACAACCCGTCACTACGTGGTTAAGCTCTTTCCAGAGCAGGTACACGTCTTAACCCATCTCAGGCGGCCGCGCCTGGCTCAGTGGTTAGACCGCTTGGCTCTCACCAAGGCGGTCCGGGTTCGATCCCAGCGACCGCAAAATGAGATTGTGGTGGACAACACGGCACTGGGGCGGGTGTTCTCCTGGACCTCCGGTTTCCCCCGCCATCTCATTCCACCGGTGCTCCATCTTCATCTCATATATCATCAGTCACCGCCTGCGGTGCCGTATGTAGTAAAAGTGGGCGTTAAACACTACACATTTCCATCTCAGGCTGTTCCTCAGCTTGCCAACTGCTACGGACGGACGATCTTGGGCCAGCAGACCAGGGCAAAACAGCCCGGAAATAACTCTTAATGATGCTGACTCCGGCCGTGGAAGCTTATGTTCCCTCATAAAGTTGTAAGAGGTAACCGGTACTTTTATTCGTCACGGTACGCAATTTATTTATCCGAAGGTTCATTTTTGTATTATTGAGTCCATACACATACGTCGAAAGTTTTAAAAATGATTTATATCATTCTGGGGACTTCAAACCTTATTTACAGTGAAGTCCTGACACGCAGTTTTTGATCGGCTTGCAATCAGCTAGGTGAGTAAGGTCTTCCTGCACTATTGCCACTACCATTTGGAGAACAAGTCAGAAAGTTGGCTCCATGGTAACCTGTGAGGCTCACATTCGGTAGGCCTGGGTTCGATTTCAGCCCGTCATCCTTTCTGATCATGGATTTTTAGTAGTTTCCCGGATTGGGTCGCGAATGCCATTATTTCCTGATCGCTCTATTTCCTCCATGTTCATCTGTTTCAGGATTAAGGACTTGGTGTCAGTGTTCGACGTGTAGTGTGTGTATGTGTGTGTAAATTACGTCCTCCAATGTTAAGTCATATCGGACGATGAGTGGAATGGATGAAATGATGCTCAAATGAGCCCACGGATAATGGAAAACCCCAGAAAAACGTTATCCAGATAACTCACCCTGACCGAAATTCGAACTCAGGACCAAAGATTCTTCCTAACCCACTCAACTAGATCTCACATAGGCTCCCCTTTAGGGGGGTCAGAAACTTGTGAATGGGCTTGAACGGAGTCGGGTGTGTTCAAACCGGAAACCTTAGTAACTCCGTTCACGCTTACACACCTCGTCATTTGAATCTGGTTTCACCCCTCGTCCCTCCCTCCTGGGATAATGTTAGAAGTTGAAAGGGTCACATTGCTCATTAGTGGTGCTGTAGATCGATCAAAATTTTTAATCGATTAACCTATCGATTAATCGAGATATTATCTGCTCGAAAATTAGTTGTAAGGTTTATATAAAGTATTTTAATACTCTTTATATTTAATTATTTATGAAACTTTTAAATATTTAAATTCAAAATTTGTGTTGGCATCAAGTGCACATGCTTTATATATGTAATGAATTAGATCTACAGTATTTTTGTAATTATTTATTGACGTATTATGTCAACGTCGATTAAGATTTTTGAGACTGACGTGCAAATAATAGTTAACATGAAGACTAACCTAGTCACTGTTGTTTCATCCATGATTTTAAACATGTAAGAGCATTCACATGTTTTAATTAAGTGCTGCTCTTCGTTTGGTGACAATATTTCCTGCATCACTAAACACACGTTCACAGGGAACCGATGTATCTGGTACACAAAGTAATTTCTTTGCTATGGATGAAAGAATTGGCAACTGAATAGAATGTGTCTTCTACCTCTGAAGAGGACTTTCAAAGTCGTCATCGAGTTCACCCAAAGACTTGTAGACTCCTAAGTAACTTTGATTCGCTACTGAAGTCCAGAAATTCCCTGTTAAGCTAACATATTCCGCATACTTAATGTGTCCAATAGCTTAGATCTTTCAATGTCGTATAACTTGCCAATTCATCTTCTTATATCTTTTGATGAAAGATTATACAAACTATCTCTAATCGCTTCTCTTAAAACTTCTTTTAGCCCTTCATCCGAAACAATATGGATAAGCCGACTATCCTTTACTATCCATTTTACGATTTTATTTGTTAATTCAGCTTCGTTGATGGAAAAAATCGGTTTGGCTATGAAATTATTTATATTGGACTGCAATGCCTGAGGAACAGTTGAAATGGATAGGTGTGTTTCAAATGATAATTCAAACTACTAGCACTACCACTATAACCAAATGATTTCCCAAAGGTTTTACAAAATATTTTTTTCCGTGAGACATTTTACAAGATTCATTTAGCTTAAAGCCAAAATGTACACCCAGTTTCCCTCGCAAATTTTCGTATGCTATAATTTTAATTCCACTCAGCACAAACATTTTTTCCTTATTTTAACTTTTTTAATACAAAACTTTCCTCACTCTCACGACCTCAGAAACGTTACTGGCCCACTGCAGTTTACAGCAAAGTTACACCACCCAGCAGCCCTGAGAAGAGACATCAGCTATTGTTTCCATAGCAGCGTAAGCGAAGTGTTTGGTTCAAGGTTATACAGTTCAGTTTATGCTAGCAAGCGATAAATAATCAGTTGTATACGATATGTTGTCACACAAAAGCTGTAAGGAAAGAACCCCATCTGTCAGCATCTGTATGTTGTTCTGTATCTCTTATGCCCGATTTCACCAACAAATGTTAAGACTTAACACGAGTTTAGCAATAGTTAAAACAAAAATTGCATTTCACCAACAAGTGTTAGCGTAACGCTCGTGTTAAATCTCATGTTAAACTAGCAAGCCGAATGTCTAATGTTAAGTCCTTAACAATTGCAAATAGTCAAGATGGCGAGCATGAACTCAGCTGTTGATGTCGATTTGCTATATTTAAGACCGTCTAAATGGCATTCATAATAGAGTACAGACTATGAGGAGAAATGATTTTGATAAACTATCCAAAGAAAATTGTTTTACGGAGGTATAAACTGTCGAAACTTGTTGCTATGAAGGTTACTGTGGAAGTACAAAAGAGGTTAGAACATGCATCGAAAGGAATATGGCAATCTCGCCTTTGCTTTAAGTATTAATAACCTTGCGATTTTATAATTCACTGAATTATATGGATAATACATTGTTCACCTCCCATCTTGAAACGTTTAAGGCACTTGTTCTTCCCACCTTGTTTTAAATTTACGTAATACTGACAAGTTGTTTGGTGCTTGCAGTGCTAATACATGCATTTGAATGCTATTCGTTTCCAATATTTTCCCCGTGACATCTTTCTCTTTTACATTCACTGCATCCGTCCTCTTATTTTCCACGATAAACTTACACTTCGTCACCATTTCAATTAATAATTCTTTCTCCGTCGATGAGAAATTTACCTCACGGCTATATTTATGATTTTGTTCTTCCGCCATTTGTGCAGACGAAAATGAAAACAAAAGCGCATCGCAGTACGTTCAGAAAATAATACGACTTATCCATAGCCTCCTATAGCTGTGATATTTACAAGTTTTTTGGGATTAACACAGGTTTGTTAACATTTTCAGAAAACAGGTTGGTGACAATTGTTACGTTATATTTATAACGTCGATTTTAACATCTGTTGGTGAAAACGGGCATTGGAATATTTCACAACAGAAGTGTTATTTAGACTCTCTCGGGGTTCAGAGTGATTTCTTTGCGCTACCAAGGGTTATATTATCTCAAAGTTAAAAGAACATTACGTGTCTAGTGAAAGCTTGATGCGTTGAAAAGGCTGTTTAGGTTGGAAGCAATATATCAAAACAAACAGGGCCAAATTTGGCTAAAAAAAGTTTTGATTAATATTTATTGTAATCGATTAATTTTAATCGACTCGATTATTCGATTAAGATATTTAATCTTTAATCTAAAATAAACAATTAATCGATTAATCGTTTCGGTTAATCGATTAAATCACTCAGCACTACTTATTGGTGATGTTCTTCTTTAATTACTTCTTTAATTACGGGGCTCCTCCTCCTGCACTTTACTTTTAAAGGAAAATTGTCTCATTTTATATATTTACTCATGATAAACGTGAGCACCTTTCGGTGTAAAGGCTGTTTAACTAGGGAACGTAAGTGAAGTCTTAAAACCTACATTATTTACTGTAGACAAATCTTTACTCATGACAGAAATGATTGCTTTGGCAACAAGTGGCCAAGGCGCCACAGTTGTGTGATGGTAATAGCAGAGGGGAAGTAAATGGCAGCCAGGTTTGTTTATTTTAGTCATTACGTTTAATTGAGCCCTATATCCTCAGAGCACACAAACTCCTCTCATACACTCACCTCTATACACAAGAGAAAAACTGCTCTAATACGCAGCGAACACTGTGTCAGATCCCAAGGCAATTTATTCATTACACAGTAAAAAGCAATTGCAAACTAACAGCTCTCATGCTGCAGCTGTAACCACTATAATATCAACAAAATATGCTACAAATTGAATAGGCAGAAGTACCAGTTCTATATCTAATACGTAATTTCACTTTAACTTTTCTACTCTCTTGTGGACAAATTGTTCTTAAAAGTCTCTACGTTTTAATGAATTAAATCTTATAACTGGGTAGGTACTACAGGACGATGAATGATGACACCCAGATTCTGTGTGTAACACTTTCAATTAAAGCACCAATATCTCAGCTTTTCATGAACCTGCTGTCAGCTGCTATAGTTGTGATCTTTCTCTTGAGGTGTCTGGGTTTTAGATTAGACTACTCCAGTTAAATTGACTGATAATTTTAATACAGGGTAATAACTCTTATTTAAGCCCAGTTGCGCGCAATGTTTAGTCAACTTAATATTGAACTGTGATGTTAGCAGGAGACAGTAACTGATTATTAAAGAGTTATGTCTTCAAACTTCTGACATAGCATTGGTGTTACGGTTTATATCTTAACATGATAATAAGAAGCGTGAACTACCGAAACTTTAAGCAGAAAGTTTCCTTACGGCAACTACCATGCATAACCTAAGCACGATGTTCGGGTGCTGGATGGCAGCAAGCCCTTGGTTGCCTCCAGGAGGACCTGCAGCAAGTAACCAGCAGACTCCACACCCTTGAGAAGCTCCTGACAACAATCAACGCCGCCAACCACTGGCCTTCTGCCGAAGAAGTTCAGGACCTCTACTCAAAGGTCCTTAACTTAAACCAGCGCCTGGGCAACCTGGAAGACACCGTCACCACCGCAGCCCATCAACAGAATTCTAACCACGCCACCCTCATCGACTTGCAAGACAAATTGACCACCATACACGGACTTCTGACTGACGGACCTACTCCACCGGACCAACTCTCCTCTTCCGCAACACAGCTACAGCAGACAGCAGAGGCCATCAACTCACAACTTTAACACACCGAACACTTAGCCAGCGTGCAGAAAGAAATACTAGCCTCTCTACAACGCAAGATGCACCGAGTGGAGATTCACCTCACCGGCATACTTCCCTGCCAGTCAACGGAACAGTACACTCGATCAGCTCCACTCACAACTTGAAGAAATGGACAACAGCCTACACACACGACTCAATGAACTGAAATCTGCAGAGAAAATCATCGCCGACTACGACTCACAAAACACCAAAAGGATCCAGGCTTACTTCCCTAACATCTGGAGACCACCTCGCCCACAATCGCACACCTGATGCCTCAACAACACTTCCCCCGGTGATAACTGCCGGAACTGCCCTCCAATATAATTATTTTATTTCACAATAAAGAATTCAATTTGCACTCCACACCTTTGAACACCTTCCTCCACTTTCACCTTCACCCCCCACGCACCTCCATCAGGGCCTTGGTCATGATCGACGCCTGGCCATCACTCTATTACGCGCCTGCTGCCATCGGCAGCTCGCACTGTAACTTTACCCCAGACTAACGGAAGTGCTTTTAGTGGGATCCCTACAGTCTGCAATAAAGGCGCATCCACTTCCCTCCTTATCTTCACCTCTGAAAAAGAAAAAGCACTACAGGTTGCCAATGATTGATCGCAGATATAAGATTTTTAATTAATTAATGTTAATAATTTCTAATTAATAGCTCAACGACTCACGTAGCAGCGGCCAGGTAAACTGTTTATGGAAAGAACTACAAGTTTTTCCGCGTGGCTTGTTAGCTAATACCGGAAGAGCCAGACACTGTCTGCCCACGACAAGAAGGCTAGCGGGGAATGAAGGGGAGAGGAGCTTAAACAGTTTATCTGCTCTGGTAGCGGATCTGTTTATCACAAAATGAGTGTATGCGAGTGCATATGAGTCATTTATGCTGCCAGGTCTAATGCTCGTTACAGTACAACTGCAGTGATAGGTATTATGCATGGATGAGATGTGACAACACCTAACCTAGTATCCAAGCATATCCGAAAATTTAGTCTAAACACAGCAAGCCCGCCTCGGTAGCGTAGATGGAGCGTGTCTGCCTCACGTTCAAGAGGTCCCGAGTTCGAATCTCGGTCAGGCTGAGTCCCTGGATAAGGCTTTTTCCGGGGTTTTCCCTTATCCTGAAAGACGAATGTCGGGTTACTCTAAGCTCTATGGACCCTGAGCTCATTTTGAGCATCATTTCACCCATTTCATTCATCGTTCGATCTGACTTAACGTTGGAAGACTTGAATTACAACAACAAATCACAGCAAACGCGAATGCGTTACATATTCCTCAGACTTGCCTTCTTGTGCTGGGCAGACAGTAGTCAGTCTATGAGATGTGTGCATAGAAGGCAGAGTGTGGTGAGGCGATGTCCTCGTGTTTGCAGAAGAAGTAAAGTTATAGCAATCTATACATAAAGTTATTTATTTGTAATGTGAATTGAAACCTAAAGATGGATTACACACTGTGGTGGAATAAAGGAGTACTTTTGCGTGTGGAAAATCAGCTAGTATTTTAATTAAGCATGTTGTGCAAGTAAAGTTTAAGCTCTGAGTACCTCTGAGATTGTGACCCTCAGTCCTACAAGGGCATTTCAATAAAGAATGATCACAATTTTTTTGAGAACGTACCTTTACTCATCCTCATAATTTTGACGGTCCTTCTCAAAATAGTCTCCCCTGAATGCGATGTACCTATCCCGGCCTGTCTATCAGTCTTCAAAGACATGTTGGAAACCATTTTTGACAGATACTTCAAAATAGCCTCCGCATACTTCACTACTGACTCTGATAATGGATAATGCCTCCCACGAAGGCGTTTCTTCAAGTTAAAGAATAGAAAAGTCACATGGGGCTAAATCCGGACTATAGGGAGGGTGAGGGATGCACTTCGCTTTGATTTTTGCAAGATATTCAGTAACAACATTGGTAATATGCGGCCGCACATTATCATGGTGCAGCATCCAGCCTGCTTCACGGAAATGTGGTCTTTTGCGCCTGATATGGACTTGCAATGTTTTCAGGACGTCCCTGTAGTGTTGTCCAGTTACTGATGTGTGTACAGGTACAACATGCTGATAGACCATTCCATGAATATCAAAGAATGAGATGACCATATCTTTCCCAACAGAAGCAAACACTTTTGCTTTTTTTGGGGTTGGTGATGAAGGAGATTTCCACACTGAGCTTTGTCCTTTGTTCTCAGGATCCAAATGATGTAGCCAAATTTCATCAGCAGTGATTGCGTTTGAAAGAAACTCCGGTTCTTCCTCTAACATCAACTTTAACTGCATACAGATCTGCAAGCGAATGTCCTTTTGTTCGGGAATCAACAGTCTTGGAACCCATCGCGCACAAACACGTCTCATGTGTAATATTTCTGTCACCAACGTGTGGGTGGCACCCAATGAAATGTTCAGTATTTCAGAAAGTGCTCTTAAGGTAATTCGTCGATCCTTTCTCAGAATGGCAGCAGCAGTGTTGATGTTTTCTTCCGTAAGAGCGGTAACTGGAGCACCGGGTCCCCTTCCTTTGAAATTAATTGCCCCCCTCTTTAAACATTTTGAACCACCTTCGAGCTGTGCTGTAGGGAAGAACAGACTCTCCATAGGCCTCCTGTAACATTGTATACGCCTCAACTGAAGATTTGTTGAGACGAAAGCACAATTTCACATATTGAACCTCGCGTGTTAACTCCATTGTAGCGGTAGACGATACTGAACATGTCTGAACTTGCCTGGTTCTCACAGGCGGGAACCAGGAGTACCAACAATGAAACTACTATGGCGTGTATTTTTCACATTAAGCTAACAGAATATAAAAAGATTGAATATTAGTGGGAAAAATTATGGCCGCAAAAATTAGGATCATTCCTTATTGAACAGCCCTCGTATTTTGTAATTGTTCTTATTATTTTAAATTAATGTAACCATGACAACGTCATAATACTTCTTAAGACTGTAACACAGTAACGAAAAAATACAACTTTTTATCCACATAAAATCCACATAGTACTTTATTGCCTACTTCGCCATTAACCCAGCAAAGCTCATATGTTGTTTCCATATCTTAGACTTATTATTCGTATCTGAAACACAAATTTTACTCTGTGATTACTAAATCATAAAGATGAGCTTCCTTTCCTAAATTTAGTGATTTCCAATTTACTGAAACTTAATACTTAAATTGGTTGAGTTCACTGGAATTCCACTATCCATTAAATGAGTGAAATTACGTTTAATTGAATCCGGAATTCATAGAGACTAAAGTTGCCGGACATTATTTTTTCAGTCTAGGGGAAATCCCAGTATGAACATCCCTGTAATGCAACTGAAACTCAATTTGGAACCATTACCTATTTTAATACCTTCGTCTGTATATATTCTTTTATTTTAATGGCATTATAAACATTTCTTGCATGGCTCTTGTGTCTTTTTGATTCCGATGGAATATTGCATCTTTCACTATTACATTTTGGTTTTCATTTTAAGGCAATATGCACTATTCTTTTATTTATTATGAGGGTCCATAAAAGCGCATTATTGAGACCAACATATGGTAAAATTGCTGTAGAATGTTTTGTGTCTGGTGTTAAGATCCTTCGTGAATCTTTGTAGCTACGTTACAACAAAAGCTGTGCTGAAACCCTTTCATTTACCGGGTTGAATATAATATAGATACAAAACCGAAAACTAAGCTCCTTTATGAATAACTATCTGACTTAGCAGACTTCACGGGTAGGTTTGCAAACTCGAATATCGAATTAATTTATTGCTTTTACGTGTTCCCTTCTTAATAAATTATTATGCAATAATCTAGAGGATATTTGTGGTGAATCCTTCCTTTCGCCCCTAGTGATTGTAAGCTCAAACAGTCCAGGCCATTTCAATGGTCCAGCAAACTTCTAAATATTCACAGCAGAGGGCACTTTAAACCTTTGCATTATATCTGGTCCTACGGTTACTTAATTACATAAAATTTACATAGCTTATACACACAGCAACCCCTAAAGTATGCAAGGAAATTAAGGTGAAGCTGGTAAATATGAATATTTTGCACTCCCAGGCTAACAAATTAACCTATTTGGAAGAAAAGACAGTCTAGGAAATCGAGGAAAATGGTCATTTTAGGTGTAATTATGCAACATCGGTAGCAATTGTTTCTCTTCATAAATTATTTGTCACACCCTGCAAGTAGAAGAACATTAAGCAATTTTTTCCTTATAATAATGAGGGTTATTAAAACTACGGGCATTGGTATCGTAAGTGATTAAGGTAAGCCTTATAAATAAATTTAATTACTTTTGTTTTTCCTGTACTTTTACGTCCTCCGACGTTGTCATATCGGACAGTGAATGAATTGGGTGAAAGGATGCTCAAATGAGTCCAGAGTCCATGGAGGTTAGAGTTACCCGACACCCTGACCGAAATTCGAACTCGGGACCTCTTGAACGTGAGGCAGACATGCTACCATCTACGCTACCGAGGCGGTCATTTCTGTATCTTAATTGATAAATCCTGACTATATGCATATACGAATTCTTAGAATGATATATGAACGGCATCTGTCTTATTTTATATGCATTTTCTGTGAAGTAACAATTGTTTACACAGTATGAACGTTTCAACAAAATCTCAAAACCTTTGTGGAATATAGGCTCTTTTATTATTTCAACAGGTTTGTATTCTATTACGTAACTTTGTACATCCTTTTTAGTCCTTTAGTAATTTATGGGTTAAAATTATGCGTTTTACAGCCTATATCCTTAAAAGTAATAGAGCGTTTCAGAAGTGAATACATTATCAGAAACAATTGAGTCGTTGTTGACATGTACAGCCACATACACACACGTAGATATATATGTATATATTAGATTTATACATATAGTACACACAAAACTTTCACTTGTAATTTAAGACCTGAAGCTTTCCTGGTGACGAATGTGCTCAAGTAGTTCTCGGGCAGCAAGCCAGGTAAAAAGATGATTAGAAAAGGACATTTTGGTAGTGCGCATTTCTTCCATCATCAGGATACTTATTAAATGTTATAACCACAAATGAATCACTGGATATGACACAAATATAAACAAAGACAAAACACTATCAAAATTCACATCACTGAACAAAAGACTTTTCAGTCAATCATATGCCAGGTCAGGAGATGGCGTGAGTATAGAAAATGAATTGAGTCAAAGAAACGTAACTACTTAACCACCTGCTTCAAACGTTGGCGCCTACGTGTCCACCCACAGTAGAGCCAGGCCATCACCTTCTCTCGAAGACAAATAGCGGATCATCCACCAATTTGCCTAGCTACTGAGGACGTCCATTGGAATACTTACGTTAAGTATCTTGGTGTTCTACTCGACATCAAATTTCTTCTTCTTCTTCTTCTTCTTCTTCTTCTTCTTCTTCTTCTTCTTCTTCTTCTTCTTCTTCTTCTTCTTCTTCTTCTTCTTCTTCTTCTTCTTCTTCTTCTTCTTCTTCTTCTTTTCTTCTTCTTCTTCTTCTTCTTCTTCTTTTTCTTCTTTTTCTTCTTCTTCTTCTTCTTCTTCTTCTTCTTCTTCTTCTTCTATTACTACTACCACTACCACTACTACTACTACTACTACTACTACTACTACTACTACTACTACTACTACTACTACTACTACTACTACTACTACTACTACTACTACCTCACGGCTCTGGATTGTTTAACCCGTTCCGGCTCCAAATTTGTCTGGCCATCTTTTCTTCGGTCTTCCCTGGTTTCTTCTTCCTATAGGTTTATAGTTTAAGGCTATTTTTGGTGTTTTGTTATTATTCATCCTCTGAACATGTTCTTTCCATTGATTTCTATTTCTTTCAATAGTATGGTTTATTTCTTCCATTTTTAATTCTGTCCTAATATCCTGACTACGTTTTTTGTCAATGTTGGTATATCCAGCTATTGCTCTTTAGAATTTCATTTCTGATGACTGTATTCTCGTACTATTTCTTTTTGTTAGTGTCCATGTTTCTGATCCACAGATCAGAGTTGGTATTGCCATTGTTTTGTATAGTTTTATTATAGAGTCCTTTCTTGCTTTATTTTTAATGTTCTTTTTATTGTGCCTGTTATATAGTTAAATTTATTTATTTTCTCTATTATATCAGCTTCCCCTTGGTACGAGACATTACATCCTAAATACTTAAAGTGTGATTTCTGCTCAACTATTATGTTATCTAACACTATTTTTTTATCTTACTTGATTAATTCCTTTAAATGCCATGGTTTTAGATTTATTTGCTGATATTTTCATTCCATATTCTGTAGCAATTTTATCTAGACTATACAGCATTTTCTGCAGGTCATCTTCATTTGTGGCCATTATTATTTGATCATCTGCATAAAACATAGTTTTCAATTTAGCTCCTGATACATTAATGCCTCCATTGACTTTATTCGACCAAATCCTTACTATTTCGTCAACATACATATTAAAAGGTGTGGTTGATAAAGGACAACCTTGTCTTAAGCCACCATTAACTATTACTGGTTCTCTTTTATTTATTTTTATTTTTGTGTCAATGTACATACTTTTTATAACTTCATATAGTTGTAAAGGTATGCCTCTATTATTTAAAATTTTCCACAGTATCATTCGTGATACTTTGTCAATAAAGAGTCAATAATGATCAAGTAAGTCTCCAAATTTTGTTCTCGTCGTTTTTCTATTATTTGTTTAAGAGTAAGAACATTGTCAATGGTGCCTCTTCCTTTTCTTAAACCAGTTTGTTCTTCTAGGAGTATTGCATCTGTTATTACCACATTACATAAGTGGCTAATAAAGTTAACAAAAGAATGGGTATGCTCTACCCTCTCTATAACCGACGATCGGTGATGTCTCTACCGACAAAACTGCTCCTGTATAAGCAAGTACTTCGACCAGCCATCACATACGCCAGTGAAATATGGGGAGTAGCAGCCAAGTCTTAACTACACCGCTTTGAAATTCTGCAATACCGATTCCTCCGCATTGCCACAGACTCCCCTTGGTACATCCCCAATCTAGTTATACGACGTGACCTATGTATTCCCACAATAACAGACTACATCCATACCCTTTCACGTTCCTTCTATCAAAACCTCTCCCACAACATCAACTCCCTCATCCACGGTCTAGTTGAGTACGATGTCGATCCTGGAGAGCGATACAAACGCCCGAGGCTGCTTCTAGACACATAAAATAACACATCAGATGGCTTATATATAACTTCAACCTCATCTTCTGCCAAATATTATCCTTCCTTACAAAACACTCTAATGCCAGTAGAGGGCCTATCCCTGATTTGGCTTGAGACCGAAGGTCTGAAATTCAGATCTACAATGTCCAGTCGTGTGTGTGTGTGTGTGTGTGTGTGTGTGTGTGTGTGTGTGTGTGTGTGTAACTACTTAACTTGATTATGAAGCAGTATTGATCTGTGCTTCTTAAGTCGACGGATTTCCATTTTAAGGCAGGTTTCAAAGAGGAGCACTCTTAAGTGATGCTGGACTTCAGTTCAGCTCCTCTTAAAAACCTGCCTTAAAATGGAAATCCGTCGACTTAAGTAGCAAAGCTCAATACTGCTTGATAACCAAGTTAAGTAGTTATGTTTCTTTGACACAATTAATTTTCTATTCTCACGCCATCTCTTGACCTGGCATTTAATTTACTAAAAACAGTCTTTTGTTCAGTAATGCGAATTTTGATGTTGTTTTTTCTTTGCTTATATTTGTGTTATATCCAGTATTTCATTTGTGGTTATATCATTTAATAAATATCCTGATGATGGGAGAGATGCAACTCCCGAAACGTGGATTTCTAATCGTCTTTTCACCTGGCTTGCTTCCCGAGGACAAAATTAGCATTTCTCTTGTAATATTCGTAAATATGTATAGCTAAATGATGAGGGATAGAAACATTCCTATAATTACAGAATAGGAGAATCTTTTTACTAAAATAAATCTCACCAAATGACAGACGTGGTCTGGTAGTTCAGCTTGAAGTGCCTATCCATTATTGTAAGGGTTGAAAAATCAATTAATTTGCGTATGGCTAATGGATATTAGTGAAATTTCCATACTGCGTTTTATAAGTCCTCGCATTTGACGCATATTCAAGCATGAAACAGATTAAAAGCTCGCTTGATGTCTATACATAGACGCAGGCTGTTCAAACAGTGCACGCACCAACGATTCAGGCTAAAAACCAAGAAGTGTGTGCGAATAATCCCCTTTAACAGTTCGGTCGAGTAATTCCACGCGGTTCGTTGAGCTACAATATACCTGTTGCACATCCAAACTGTTGCAAACTCCACTCTCAATGCAGCACCTGTTCGTTTTAAAAATAAGTCAAACGATCGAGACATTTTATCCAAGCACTCGTTGAAGAGATGGTTGTTACGCTATACAAAATGAGGAGCGGAAAAATACATCTGTGTTTGCATTCGCATATCTACCCATTGTGTTATTTTTATCATCTTATTCAAACTCTTCTTAAAAATTGTATTTTTGTATCAACTTCATATTAATCCAGATAAACTTTTGAAGATGTAACGTTAGTACAAAGATGTAAAGGTAGTACAAAGATACAAAAGGACAAGAAAGGATAGAATCGCTATTCAGATGTCTAAAATCGTATGGCTATAAGATGCACTTGAACTTTCATAGTTTTTCCATGAAATGCAAGAAACTAGCAACAATGGAATAATACTGAAAAATGTAAAGCAATGGTAACAAATATTCGAAAATATCTGATAAATATAAAAAGCTAAAACGCAGAATCAAAACTCAAAGAAAAAAACAAAGAAAGTTAATTTAAATACATTCCAGACCTTGTTGCAGTTTTCATAACATTTGTCAGTTACACAAAATACTCTTCAGATAAAGAGGAATTCACAGATTATTCTCAGAAAATTCAAAATGCGTATTTTTACCTTTCGTGTAAAAAACTTAAGTACTTATGCAATATTTCAATCAATATCATTTTGAGAAAATAAATAACTATCGAAAAACTAAATATGAAAATGTGGGTTTGCCTTGCAAATTTTTATGTTCATATTTTGGAAGATCAATTCTTAAACACCCAATTTGAAATATATCTTAATAGTTATGTTGATCATAGTCATGGAACTTTCCTAACAATGCTTCTTTAGCAATCAGTGGACCTCAAAACTTGTATTTCCTTTGAAATCTCTATTTCATCTCTGGATGGTGTAAATTTGTAGTAGATAAAATTTAAAACGAAACATAGTTGGTAATTTAAAGAAAAGTATAAATTCTTTGAGAATTCAAACTAATAATAAAAGGTATTCCAAAAACTATTAATGTCACGACAGTTATTTGGCATCAACAAGATTTTTATCTATTTCTTACGTTTTCCTATTGTAAGGCAACAGTTATGGATGAAGAGTACTTCACAGGTTATTTTTATAAACTTCAATTTATTCATTGCATTTGTCATGCTGTTGCTTAAATATGTGGCAGTTAATGACATTCGATAGGGCCATTTTTGGAACGGAGAATGCAGAAAAGGAAACTAATGGAGGTCGATTTTCTTGAAAACATTCGTGTGGAATTCTGTGGACTTAAACTTAAATTTTAGTATATAGTAATTTAGTACTTAATATTTAGTATTTAGTATTTTATTAGAGTTAGTAATTTATTATTCCGTGATTTAATTTTTAGTAATTAAACGACTTAACCTTTTTGGATTTACATTGCTCACATACACATACGCACACACGGGCGCGCTCACATGCATAAATCTGTTTCTAAAATGCACTTTGGAGGCTGAGAGAGAGCTTCGGATAGATCTCACTATCGATTTTATTGGTGGAATGTAATACTTCCATTATTTTAGCCAGATAAGTGTTTCCAAAATTAAAAATAATTTTCTTTAGATTCCGCAAGGCTAAGCGTGTATGTATGCGAACTCGCAATAATCGAATGCAATACCTTCTAGGTCATACCAGAAAAATGAAGGATGAAAGCTTATTGTGCATTTGTTTTGATGGTTTTTTTTTATTATTTTATTTTTGCCAAATAATACAGATTTAGGCTATTGAATTAATATTTCCTAAGTTATAAATTGATATTTGAAACCGAGGGGTAATTTTGAAAGTATTATATAACTGGATTTGCATTTTTTAAAAACTATTTCTTTAGGGCTTTGAAACTTTCATCTATATAAGTACATTAGACACATACACAGGTATATATACACTATTTTCCCTCAAATGAATTCAGTTTTTGCTTTTTAACAGGTTAACTTTCAAAAATGCTTCCTTTAGGGAAGCATTCTAGTAAAATATTCTACTCTACTTTTATTTTACATTTCTTTGGAACTTTTAGGTACAGGTAATATTGTGATTTCTATTCAATAAACAAAATTTGTATAAAACCAATCTTTGGAAGTTTCACGCACCTTCATTTATCCGTTCCCAATAATCTAAAAATATCAGTATCCTTTTTTAGATCATGTAAGTTCGTTTAAAAACCTTTACATACGTCTAATTAAGATTAAACTCTAAGTAACTTCTAACCAAGATATAATAAGTTGCCTTAATAAGTGAAACAGTGACACTAATTTAACTTGAGCGTCACATAAACTGAAGTTAAAATAAATATAGCTATACGAGCTATGTTTTAAAAGGTTTATAGTTTTCGTTGAATTTGCTTCATATTTTGATACTGTGTTAACCATAGAAGCTATCAGCGTCAGTTTAGAAAATACTAATTTTGAAATCCTTCCTATTATGCAAATTAATAATTTTTAAAAGCAGTTCCTACATTTTATACTTAGACAGCCTACTGTAAATGATTCTGAGATGAGATATTGTAAAACTATTTCAGACAAAACAATTTTGAAAATATGTGAACTTATTTTTATCAATGCTAGCATCCTTTCATAAATAATAATCTTATATGTAATGTTCAATGACCTTCTCTATTGACTCTTCGACGAACTATTCTTACAAAACCTTACTCTTTTGTCAATTTTTATAGAGGCAACAGTTCATTGCACGTGTATCACTTTATAACAGCTATATTTTCTAAGTGCATTTCACTAGGCCAAAGGAATAGTGAGATATTTTTAAAAAATGAAATGCGACAGCTTTAAAATACTTTGTTTTTTTCGCGGTCACTTAATTTGAACGTAAGTTGAACGTAAGTTCAAGTAGTTGAAGAATGAAACTAATAACAAACAGCAGTAGCACGACAGAAGGTTTATTTAACATCTTGTGAATTAACAGGATCCTTAACTTTGTGTAGTGAAAGCTTTCTCTCCTCTTGCGGTTCACCAATTGTACAAAAGTAATTAAGAACGAAGGAAACTTCGTAAGCTGTTGCAGAATGAGTAAATTAGAAGATCATACTAGCTTCCAGGCAAGTGGAGTTTACGATTGACTATGCTGAAATTACAAGTTCGGTTTTTATGGAGAGACTAAAAAGTGGAAATTCAAAAAAGTAGAGTATTATTTTTAGTACTCTATGTTCTAGCGTAGTGTGTCTTATTAATTTGTATTTTCTCATTAATTTTATGTATATTTTACCCTTGAAGAAACAATACTTATATTTTAAATATATTTTTAAAATGAAATGCATCCGCAACTTTTATTGTGAATTCTGTATCAATTCGTAGAAAATAAATAACTACTAAACACTTTAAAATAAGAGGCAAACTATAACCAATCTTCTAGGAGAAGCTTTGCCTTACAAGTTGGTACTACTGTTAATTAAGGTAGTTTGGGCGTGCTGAAGAATTTGGTTTGTTACTTTGCACTATATGTGGTTATGTTTCTCAACCTTTTTGTTTAGAACAACTTTTTCTGTTAATTACATTTTATGTTACAAATGCTCCATTTTAATTAAAATGTTGAAGAAACCTAAGCAATCTGCCCGCCTCAGTAGCGTAGATGGTAGCGTGTCTGCCTCACGCTCAAGAGGTCCCGAGTTCGAATCTCGGTGAGAGTGAGTTACCTGGATAAGGCTTTTGCCGGGGTGTTCCTTTATCCTGAAAAACGAATGTCGGTAACTCTAAGCTCAATGTACCCTGGGATCAGTTGAACATCATTTCCATTTATCATCCGATATGACTTAACGTTGGAGGACGTAAATTACAAAAAGAAATAAAAATCACTAACCAATCTTTAATTGCTGTTGTGAATCTGCTTTGGTGTTAAAATAATACTATTATTTTCAAACCGTTGCACTAAATTTTAGTCACAATAAAGTATAATAAATAAAATTATCCTGTCTTCCTTAATAAAGAAACGTATTGGACAAAAGTAGATCTGTGAAATTTGGTAAAACTTAGACAAAGTAAAAACATAAGAATTGCAATAACAATTGATAATTTAGATACTCTGTGAGAAAAGGTTATAGAAAATTGTAGTTTGGGACGAAAAATCTAAATGTACTGCACATAACGATTTTTTACTCAGCTTTTAGGCATTCTTGAAAAACCCTTAATGTAATATTTACTTGTAGTAATACAGATAAACCCTCATTACTCATTATCGTTTTATCGTAGATATAAGAATAATACAGCAATCCACAGTGACGATTCGATTCCCGTAGCCGGCCCACCTGATGCATGTTTTTTCGGGGTTTTCCCGGGTCGTTAGGGGAATGTTACTTACATCCCCCGAATTTCCTGTACCTCAATTTCATCTCCATTATCATTTAATCTCATCCCTTTCTGGTGGACTCTTTCAGAGTAGAAGTGTCGGCGGGTGCCTCGGCAGTGCATGACAGTAAACACTTCATCCTCCGGCTGGATGGTCTCCAGGTCAGCCATTTCAGCACCGTACCGATTGTACTGGCCTACCGATGGAGTTTTCAACCCGTAAATTGTAGAGAACCTGCCTTCTGTACTGCCATGACTCCTTGGGTGAGCAGCTCTGCCTCTCTTCTTGCCTCATCTTTCCTTTCGGGGATATCCCACTTGGGCTTAGCTGCAATAGAACATAGGTTTCGGTGCCAAATCTCCTCCGTAGTGATCCTAATCCAATGCAACAGGAAAATCTTTGTAAAGGCGTCCTGTGTGACGTCTTTGAAATTCTTTCCTCTTTCGATTACTTGAGAAAAGCATAAAGTATTCGAAAATTCAAACCTAACAGCTACTATGACATAAAACGTTTATTTGACATAAATTATATGACTTAGTCAATCTAGAAGTTTGTGTCTATCCCTTAAAGTTTACCAATTATACAAATCATTCCTAATAGAGAAGGCTTCACGGCCTTATTACCAGAAAATTCAAGAAGTACCTTTCATTTGTCACAAAAATATCTTTAAGTATATTGTGTTTTAATCAAAATCATTTCTAATTTTTGAGAAAATAAAAAATAAGAAAAGTAGAGAGTAGTTTGGGATGGGAAGACTTTTTAAAAATACTTGTGTCATATTGTTAGAAGATGAACTTAAATACCAACTTTGGTAATCATCCTAGATTTCCATTTTCACAGGCAGGCAAACACACACGGAACCTTTTCTGAAACTTTTTGCCTTCAGGAGCCCCAAAACATCTATTTCCATTGAAATCTCTACATAGAATTTCTCGGTGGAATAGAATACCTATACTCTAGTTGATGTAGTCGAGAAACAATTGAAGGCAAAGACAAAAATTAATAGAGAAAAGAAAAGAAAGCAGAGGAAACTAAAACCCGTAAAAAGGTATAACCGTGAAAAAGAAGGGTCAATGTAAATAAGATACTTGTTTCAGTTTGGATATTCTACACCACAGTCCAAATTTGTCATTACAATATGAGAGTTTACACAGTTTAAATTCCAGCCAACGTCATACTATACTGGATTGCCCAATAGTGACGCTTGACTGATGCAGAGCGCTAGGAAAATATTTATTGTACACTCAAATACACACACGGATTTAATTACTTTTCACAAATGCTTGTTTTGTGTTCAGGGTCTACTCAAAGCATAATTATATTTCCATCCCAACATACAATATTGGTATAGAGTGCAATACATGGCTTCATTCGTGGTAGTTTACGGTTTTAACACTTTTCTATAACTTTATACATTAATGAGAGAACGTAACTTTCACGGCCAGAGTCCATATTACAATTAATTATTTCCGGGCTGTTTTGCCGTGGTCTGTTGGTGTAAGAACGTCCAAACGTTTCGTCCACAACTGTTGTAGTCATCTTCAGTGGCGCGGTCAAAGTTTCCTTGGAGAGAGTTTCGCTGCGTCTTATACATTAAGAAGAAAAGGCATTGATTTCTAAGTCCGAACTTTATAAGAGATATTTTAACCTGAATCACACACAGCACGTACAAGGTTTGGTTTTCTCATATAAGTATTTTCTCATATCAGAATGTGCACTTGTAATCGTTATTTTCTCATATTCAGGATGTTTTTTGTTGTATTTATTATTGTTTATTATTATACAGCAAATTATGCTGCAGAGTTTTCGCTGAATGCATCTAATCTAAAACAATAATCGTAGACGATTTAAACCTGTAATATTTTCGCGAATTTCTAGTTTTCTCGCATTTTGCGTAATAAAATTACATTTGACATATTTAAAAATAATAAAAAAGGTTATATGTGTCTCCTAAAGTTAATAATAATGTAAATATACATGAAACATATTTTAATAATTGACGTAGATATTGAAGCTATTATTTCCTTTTAAAAAAAAGCGTAACAATAGGAAATTAATTTGTTTTCTAATCTATTCATTTAAGTTGAATTCACCCCAGTAATTCAAACACATGTATGAAAAAATACATTCAATGGTTATTGGCTTATCATAAACGCAGTTTCGTAACTTCAGACGTGAGAAAAACCATTAGTTCACCTTGTCATGTCACGGTTTGGATCACTTAAAGCAAAATGTGAGATCTAAACAGCAACAATTAGCCGGAAAAGTGCTTGAAATGCTCCAAAACGTTCACTGTTAATGCAGAGGTTTTATGTTTTTTTTTTTTTTTTTTTTTTTTTTTGTTTTTTTGTGTAATTTACGTCCCCCAACGTTAAGTCATATCGGACGGTGAATGAATTGAGTGAAATGAGGCTCAAATGAGTCCAGCGTCCATGGACATTCGTCTTGAAGGATAAGGGAGAACCCTGGAAAAAACCTTATCCAGGTAACTCTCCCTGGACCGAGATTCGAACTCGGGACCTCTTGAACGTGAGGCAGACCAGCTACCATCTACGCTACCAAGGCTGGCCGTTTTATGGGAATCAATGATACACTGTTCCATAACTAACACTATTGAAAGTAGAGAGCTTCCTTAAAAATATGTTAAGAACATAAGGGTAACCAAAAAACTCCACTTACTTTATGATTCATCAAAATAAATTTCAAAAAATAATATCAAACTCGATTTGGTAAAACAAGTATTTAAGAATCCACCTTTATTCCACTTTGTGTTATGCTGAATAGTGCGCAAATATGTACAAACACTGATATAGGATAGTAAATCAACTTCTATACTTCATGCTCTGTTTATATTTAAGGTTATAGGTATTCCCTTTCATGGATTTTGTAAGAAATGTATTCTATTAACGTCCAAGGTGATAGATTATTATTTTAGCACTCCAATTCAGTAGTTAGCGACAAGAGATCGACGCCTATAAACGTAGCAACTTACCATATGCTCAGCTTAATGACATGGAACAAAGAATAGTGGTAAATAATACTAAATTTATTATTTCCTGGCCTCCACATAAACATCCTTTCATGTTAAATCTGTCATAAACTACTGGTGGTATTAATCATTCATTTTTTGATACGTCATAGCAGTGCATTGTTTCGGGAAAATAAACCTTGTACATAAAGGGAATTTAAAATTGGTTATCACATAAATCACGCATATATTTTCCTTTTTTCACGAAATTTTTGTTGTAATATTAGACCTAAACCGAATATTTAAAATAAAACTAAAGTTTTTAAATACCTTTATCGCCAATAAAACAATAATATTATGTAACATCACTAATTACTTGAGAGAGAACGCACACTTGTACTTCTGACTAGTAAGTTTCAGTATTCCATATATTTCAGTGACTAGGAAATGAGAACTTCTTAATGAAGCCATATTTCGATTATATTCATACAGCACTCCTGTTGTTATATAGCATCAGCGACTACTTAATTCCAACCTCAAAACAGTTTACTGTTGTCTTTCTGCTCTGCAATTTTCTCCGCATCGTTTCTCCGCACCTTGTACCGTAATTCAATTTTCTATAAGGGGCCCCATACAGGGATTTCACATGAAGCTATTAATTATTAAATAAATTTCTTTATTCTTGTAGGTCATATTCCGCTACATTTATTACCATTACTTCCTTAAAATTGCACTTTTGTGATCAAAATGCTTTAGATTCCTTCACAGTTTCAAAGAACAGACTATGGCATGAAACAACTGACGAACACCTACACCATACACCTTTCAAGTTTAAATTTTGTTATAAGAAGTTCAACAAAATGTGGTGATTAACATCTAGATTAATTTTAAAACATTCCATCTTTAGTAACCATAGACCTGATGATTTGAAACTTGATTAAGTGTGCTACTAGGTTGAGGTTGATTTATATGAAGAATTTCTTCCAAATGACATTAGAATTTTTCTAGAATAATAAAATAATAAAGTTTATAGCTTTATATTCAGTTTTCTCCAGAAATATCTACTCGTTATGTCTTCAAAAATAAAAATGTGAAAACCAGAAACATACGTAATAACTAAAAATCAAGTATCTGATATTTCAGAACAGCAGTTTTTTTAAAAAAAATATTATCCCTACCTTAAACTATCAGCCTCTATGTAGAAGTTTCCTTTTAATTAGTCAGAAACGGTTGCCAGTAGGTTTAATTACAGTAGTACATGTTTAAGTTGTTTTAATAACAAATGAAACGTGAAAATGTAAATAAATTATGAAGCAGCTTTCATTATGAATAACTTTGGATAATTGTTAAGCCGTACATAAGGGCGCTGATGGCGGCAAAGTTGAGCATAAATACACATATATCCATATGCCGTAGTTAAACTCGTTAAAACACATAATATATGTACTTATGTGGAATTAAATATTTCCAAAATATTAAGTGTTATTTGAATTTTAAACTCTCGTCCTTTTCTCCATTGGGGAGCCATTATTCATTTTTTCTTTGGTCATGCAAAGAGCATCTAATTTAAAATCCATAGAACAAACACACTCTTTAAAATGTAACTATCGCTTTACCTACCATATTCTAGAACGAAATTGATAAATGTGAATTGAAATTTATCTGGATCAGCAAGAAATATATTTAAGGACAGCTTGTTTATAAGAATAGTTAGTAGAAAACGTCATTTGAGTGGAAAGTCGGAGTTTTCTACTACACGCCTACACTAAATAAAAGAAATATTTCATTCCGCTTCAAAATTCAATAACTAGATTTTGCCAAATATGCATCCTTTGCAGCTCCTGAATAATAATAAAAGAGCTATCTTTGAAAAAGGTGTATGCATGATTCGGTCTGTGAGAAACAAGTGAAAAACGAGAAGGTAATAAAATAACTTACTACCAAATTTAGTATTTAAGATAGGCATCGTCCATGGATGAAAGGATTTTAGAATATTCCCACTTCAAACTGTTGTATACATGGATGCATTTCTTACTTTTTTTTTCTAAAAATTCAAGAATATTTAAGTTGTTTCTGTGACAAATAAAATCATGTATTAAACTGGTTAAGAGAAAAGCTGTCTTATGAATGCTTTTTATAGCCAGTGAACTGTAAGTGATAGACAACAACAAAGATATTACTAAGACACACATTTTACATGAAATAAAAACGATAATGGCGTTTTCTATTTCCGAAATATTTGTTGTTTGTTTGAATTTTGAAATACTTATACATTTTACGAGTGCCAAGTCACTATTCGTTTTAATCAATAATGAAAGTTTCATGGGATTTTAAAACTTACTGCATCTTTTTATATTATAACAAAAAGTGTAAATATATAACGAAAGTTTATATATATATATAAGAATAAGATTTCTTAGGAATTTGTAGAAGAGTGATTGACAAATTTTATGAATTCAGGATATCACGTTTTTATTCCTATATTTTATGTTCTAATTATGTGTTGACTTATTTAAACATTTATAACTTTTAAATATGCAAATCACTCAGATGTGTTTGCTTTCCTGGAATAATTAAACCCAGTGGAATTGTTTATAACCTGTATGCTACAAAGTGGTTATGTTCTTTGTATGTTACAGGGGACTTGTGTTTTTCGCTTCAAAGGAGAAAGAATCTGTTAATTGGCATACTGTGAAACGCCATAAAGAAGAAGGTAAATCACAAGGTAAGACATTTTATGCACAACATAGATCACAACATCCAGAAAGTACGTCTAACATTTAGTAAGTGTTGAACTTACGGACACATAGCAATTACAAAGGGTTGGTTGCGAAGAGATATGACTTTATTCTTTGTCAGACGTAACATCAACTAGGTACAAACTGCCACGAGTGAAAACTGCGATGGGCGTCGCTAAACACAAAACACGCACGACTAAAGCTTCTCCGGCAACAACTTTGCTACCCTGCCGAAGGAGTTGGAGGGTGGGAGCAACTATGTTTCCAAACTTGCCTTCCCCCGCTGCCCCTGGATATGCAACACGTCTGCGCGAAACGTTTCCATCATGGATTGGTGGGCGCCGGGGCTCCAGCACCCCTTCCCCACCCTGCTACCACTTTAACGAGTATAATAAAAAAATAACCCAAAAAACACCATCCCCTTCTCCTGTCCTATATCAGACTTCCAACTAAAAAATAAAAGTTGCTTCTCTTCACCACAGCAGGCATAGGATGTTTGCACTCATTTGCACGATAAAAGCAAAGTACTTTATGGTCAATAGTTGATACATTATAGGTACATTTTAATACTTTATCTGACGTTTGCTTATGCAAGACCATGGCAACGTGTGATACTCCCATGCAGGAGGTTCAGGGTTCGGTACCCGTCGACCTTCCTTTGCCCTGGTCGATAGGGAATTGAAATGAAATGTGTAGTGTTTAACGCCCGCTTTTACTACATACGGCACCGCAGGCGGTGACACTGATGGTACATGAGATGAAGATGGAGCACCGGTGGAATGAGATGGCGGGGGAAACCGGAGGTCCCGGAGAAAACCCGTCCCAGCGCCGTGTTGTCCACCACAAATCTCACTTTGCGGTCACCTGGGATCGAACCCGGGCCGCCTTGGTGAGAGCCGAGCGGTCTCGATAGGGAATGCTGGGATGGTTCCTAATCTAACACAATCTGTTTTCTCTAATTTTCTTCCATTCCGTGTTTTCCTTCTCACACTTCAGACTGTTTTGAACAAATGTTGCGGATGCTTGCTCAAAGGCAAAAATACTCCCTTTGGAGTAACCGCGTTCATTGAATCCCGTGCGGCGACAAAGCGGACACAGAGGTTTCACCTCTGACCGCACATTCCACATGGAAGCAATTATAAGGGTCTTCCATCCTCAAACATATGGAGTGGTCTTTCACCAAGTTAAAGCGCTGTTGCAATATTTTTCTTGTGTCCTCCGAAGTTCAGTATCTTCTATTAGCTTAGACTGTGAACACGTGCTCTCCTATGTGTGTTATAAGTTTATATTTATAGAAGTTACATAACTTAGTGTAGTTTTATAAAGTGTAGTACTTGCATAGTTTAATTAAGATGTGGAGACCATGGGAATCGAACGAAGCTTCTCTCCCTCCGGCTGCACCGGAAAATGACCCCTTGCCAAGCATAGTGGCCGCGCTTAAAGCATCCCCAGGCGCTTCGCTTTGTAAGGGAAAACAATTCTCAGCCCTAACCACAATGTCATAAACACCTTAGGTTACACTTACCGCAGCGGAGGGGTGAAGAACGTTAGGCTCGTGTTTATAGCTGAAAATATCCAGGGTTGCCGCTGTTTAAAATAACATTTAGAAGGAAAAAAATTTTAAGCTGGTTTCACTGTACGAACTAGTCATTTGGTTTACTTATTGATATTTTTAAATAAATTTTAAATGATTAATGTATCCTATAATACATGTTACAACGCTTTATAACATAACTGTAAAGAGATATGTTACATATGCTATTATGGTACAATACTTATATTACCTACAAGAATTAAATGCGTATATTATCAGCATAATATCCAAGGAAAGCTTAGTAAAAACTCATCGCAGTTTTAAAAGGTTTAAATTACATCAGTGTGCATGAATCGCATATTAAAGAAGCACTTTGGATATTCTGTTAGTTAATAATAATAATAATTTATAAGCAAAGATTGCACGTTAGAGCTTTGTTTATTGCAATCGTGAGCTGATTTATCCTAAAATCAGCAAATATTTCAAAGGTATCTTGTATTTGTATTTATTTCTCATCTTTCTTCTACATACAATTGTATTGATACATTGATGTTTGTAACATTTCTTTTATACAATAACAAAATGACTTATTCACATCTAACATACCCTTTCTACCTGCTTGCCCCAAGTCTCGGTCTCAATACACATAAACCCTGGTTTTCCGTGTATTCATGACCCTCCTCTCCTCTCCTCTCGTTCTAGTTTTCCAGCCCTTAATTGTTTTTTATTCTTCATTAATCTTAACCATTTCTCTCTAACTTTACCCAGATATTCACCTATATTTCTTACATTATTTTCTCCTTTTACCAATAACGTTTACTTTATTATTAATACCTCCCCCCATCCCTAAAATTATCCCACTTTTGTTGCCAAATTTGTTCTCTCCATATCTTTGTTTGTTTGCAATAAATTATACTAAGCCAATCTGTATCCTCTTCTCCACACATTGAGCATTTCCCTGTATCCTTTTCATATCTAATAACTTTCAAATTTCTAACTACTGTCCTTGCCCAGGCAAATCCTTCTCGCCCTGACTTATTACACACATCTACGTACTTCTCCCTCCGCCACACTGCTATTTCAAAAGTAAGAAAGCGAACTAAGAAATTAAAGAAAAATTAGTAAGGAAACTCTATTACTCTTTTTTAAATGCTGGAAGCTTTTTACAAGGATGTCTGCTAATTCTACAAGTTTTAATAAAGTTAAGCAGTGTATTTTTTTAGGGGGGGGGGGAACTTCTGTTAAACAAAATTTAAATAAATAATCACGTACATTCCGCATAATAATTAAATGCCATACCTTTAGAACTCGAGAAAGCTTAGAAATACTGTTAGGTATATATTACAAATATGAATAAAAATCAGGCCGCGCCGTGGCTCAGTGGTTAGACCGCTTGGATCTCACCAAGGCGGCCCGGGTTTGGTCCCAGGCGACAGCAAAGTGAGATTTATGTTGGACAACACGGCGCTGGGGCGGGTTTTCTCTAGGATCTCCAGTTTCCCCCGCCATCTCATTCCACCGGTGCTCCATCTTCATCTCATATATCATCAGTGTCATCGCCTGCGGTGCCGTATGTAGTAAAAGCGGGCGTTAAGGGTATGTATGACTGAAATTTTCAAATTCTGAACTAATAATGCTAGCTTTTTCAAATTTACACCATAGGTGTAGTATATTGTAAACATGTTACAACCTAAATTTAAACCATTTTTCTCCAGCAGTTTAGAAATTATGATAAATTTTGTATGTTTTTTGTTACGTCACTAAAAAAGTCCCTTGCGACAAAATATTTTGAATTTTGGTCTAATATTTTAACCCTATGTTCATAATACACATACTTTTTGAAATTGCTCTGGGTTTTTCTGTGTCTCGTTTAGTTTAGGTCACAAAAAGTTTTTAATTTACAAATATTCTTTTTTTGTCTAAAAAACAGTAAGTTTTGTGTTTGAAAACTATAAATATATGCTTATATACATTTCACAATAAAACCTAGGGCAATTTCCATTCCTCATGATATTCTGAACCTGTGTAGGAAATTTCATGAATGTAGTACAAAAACTGCATCGCAAGGAGCATTTTACAGGAAGAAAAATGCTGAAAATATGAACATTGAGAAAACAGCGATTAAAGATTTGATTGCATAACTCACATTAAAATCCACCACCAGGCTGATAGGTTGAACCCTCAGATTTCTTTTTCCTCTCCTCTGTTGCTGCTTTTCCCACCTTTTTCTTCTTTAGATGTTGCTTTCCTTCTGCACAACTTCGCTTCTTGCTTTGCAGGATACGAGTCTGATCTTGCTGCACTGAAGTTTTCATTGCTGAGTCTACTACACTTTCACCTCTGATATTTTGCTGCAGCTCCAATGACTTAAGACTACCCATGTTAAACTCACTGATGCTTTTAATAACAGCAAGATCCAATTTTTGTTTTGATATGAAAACTTCCTTTGGGCACTTATTCCATATGACATGATGCAAAGATTCATTGGCATTCTGTGTTTTTCCTGTTTTGCACCTCTCTAGTAATGTTGTAGAAGCCAGCCTCGGATATATTGGCAACATTTTAGGAACTATTTTGTCTGAAAGCCTTATTTTTCTTTTCTTGAATTGAAAATTTAAGAACGGAAAACAGACAAAGAATGTGGATGTAGGCAAAAGAGGGCGTGACTCTGACAGAGTTTAAAGGCCACCGACATTTAAATAAGCATTTAAAAATGGCGTCCGGAGGCAAATTATGCATTCTTCACATTCGGGAATGTCTAAATTATTTTATAGAATTAAAATAAAAAAGTCGTTATTTTCACGATTTTCATGAAGTTTCAGTCATACATACCCTTAAACACTACACATTTGATTTCATATGAATGGAAATCCATGTTAGCATATCCATGTTAGGTTCTATTCCCACGGTCTCCACATCTTAATTAAATTACGCAAGTGCTAAACACCAATAACTATTAAACACTAATAAATTGATAAAACTACACTAAGTAAAACACTGTGTAACTTCTTATAAATATAAGCTTAATTAACAAACATAAGAAGCACGTTTGCACAGTCTAAGCTAATAGAAGGTATACCGCAATTCTAAGGACACAAGAAAAATATTGCAACGGTGCTTTAAGTTGGTGAACGTATTAAAAAGGACCACCCCATATGTTTAAGGGTGTAAGACCCTTATAATTGCTTACATGTGAAAATGTGTGGTCAGAAGGGAAAGCTTTGATGACACTGGGATGGCATGAACGCGGCTACTATACAAGTGGTTGCGGAACTCCGAAGAAAAAAAAAGACGTACGAAAACCTTGAACAAGCAATGCCATACTACCGTGTGTAGTATTCATGAATATGTGAGAAATAATAATTTAGGCAAGGGTTCGATTTCTGAGACTGCAAGAATACTGAAATTGGACAGGAAAACTGTGCGGAATGTTACGCAGGGAAGCCCAGTGACTCCTAAACAGCCAGGTAACAAAGGGGCCAAATTTAATAAAGTACATAATTTTGGCTGTGACTTTATAAGGCGCGAGGTGTATCGGTTTTGCGGCAAATGTTTTGGGATAAATTGTCTCACAGTTGCAATAAACAAAGCTCTAACGTGCACTCTTTGCTTATAAATTATTATTAACTACCAGAATATCCAAAGTGCTTCTTTAATTTGCAGGAAAATATCCCTCGCAAATTTATGCACACTGATGCAATTTTCTATGAAGATGCCTTATTAAGCTTTCCTTGGATATTATGCTAATAATGCGCATTTAGTTCTTGTAGATAATATAAGAACTAATACCATAGCAACAAAGGTAATATACGAGGTCTGATCAATAAAGAAATATCATAAGTTTTTTACGGTCATAATTTTTCGCACTAAAATTCAGTCTTATTATATTCTGTTAGCTTAATGTGAAACAAACACGCCGTAGTAGCTTCATTGTTGGTACTCCTGGTTCCTGCCTGTGAGAACCAGGCAAGTTCAGACATGTTCAGTATCGCCTACGGCTGCAATGGAGGTAACACACGACGAACAATATGCGGCTTTGAAATTCTACTTTCGTCTCAACAAATCTTCAGTTGAGGCCTATACAATGTTACAGGAGGTCTGTGGAGAGTCTGTTCTTCCGTACAGCACAGCTCGAAGGTGGTTTAAAATGTTTAAAGACGGAAGACAGTCAATTTCAAAGGAAGGTGGACCCGGTGCTCCAGTTACTACTCTTACGGAAGAAAACATCAACACTGCTACTGCCATTGTGAGAGAGGATCGACGAATTACCTTAAGACCACTTTCTGAAATACTGAACATTTCATTGTGTGCCACCCACACGCTGGTGACAGAAATATTACACATGAGTCGTGTTTGTGCGCGATGGGTTCCAAGACTGTTGATTCCCGAACAAAAGGACATTCGCATACAGGTCTGCATGAAGTTAAAGTTGTTAGAAGAAGATCCAGAGTTTCTTTCAAACATAATCACTGCTGATGAATCTTGGCTACTTAATTTTGATCCTGAGAGCAAACAGCAAAGCTCAGTGTGGAAATCTGCATCACCAACCCCCCAAAGAAGCAAAAGTGGTTGCTTCTGCTTGGAAAGTTATGGTCATCTCATTCTTGGATATTCATGGTATGGTTTATCAGCATGTTGTACCTGCACAACAATATTACAGGGATGTCCTGAAAACATTGCAAATACATATGAGGCGCAAAAGACCACATTTCCGTTAAGCAGGCTGGATGCTGCACCACGATAATGCATGGCCGCATATTGAAAATGTTGCTGCTCAATGTCTTGCAAAAATCAACGTGAAGTGCATCCCTCACCCTGCCTATAGTCCGGATTTAGCCCCATGTGACCTTTTTCTATTCCCTAACTTGAAGAAACGTCGTCGTGGGAGGCATTATCCATCATCAGAAGCAGTGGTGAAGGCTGCGGAGGTGATTTTGAAGGATCTCTCAAAAATTGTTTCCAGCATGTCTTTGAAGACTGGCAGAAACGCTGGGACAAGTGCATCGCATTCAGGGAAGACTATTTTGAGAAGGACCATCAAAATTATGAGGATGAGTAAAGGTACGTTGCCAAAAAAATTGCGATCATTCTTTACCGAACAGCCCTCGTATATCTTTTCAGTAATGTTATAAAGCGTTGTAACATTATGTATCATTATATGATATATTAATTGTTTAAAATTTATTTGAAAATATCAATAAGTAAACCAAATGACAAGTGCGTACAGTGAAATCAGCTTGAAGTTTTTTCCCCCCTTCTAAATGTTATTTTAAACAGCGGCAACCCTGGATATTCTCAGCTGTAAACACGTGCCTAACATTCTTCATCCCTCCAACCCGGTAAGTGTATCCTAAGAAGTTTATGGCATTGTGGTTAGGGATGAGCATCCCCAACCGCCTGGGGATGCTTTAAGTGCGGTCACTATACTACAGGGCTCCGTCCGTCCATAGTGCTGGCTGGCTGTATAAAGCCAGAAGGTTTTTGCTGCGTGCCCAGCCGTTAAGGGTTTTACCGCAGGTAGGGTTTTTCTTTTCGGGATATTGTAGCTTGGGTTGTGGTTTTTTAGAAAGAATTGTTTCAAGGTAGCATATGTTTTATGTACCTCACATTGTAGGAATGAATGCAAAACCTTATGCAGCCTGGTGTTTAATTTTTAAATTTGTTTTAAGTTGAAAATTTTGATGCCAACAGCTTAGAAGAATTATGTGGAGTTCAGCTTTAGCTGCTGTTAGGATTAGCTCCTGAGTTATCTCGGGTGCCCACAAGCCATGCGGCGTACCCGGAACAGCCTGAAACGGCGTCGAGTGGGATTATAATTTCCCAATGACCTAACAAGGGTGCTTCTATGACTAGGTAAATTTTTGTAAACTTTGGATGTCTGACGCCTAATTTCGTCCTCCACGTAAGGAAGACCCGATGCTTCGTGGAGCAACCTGGTAGGAAAACTGCCTGGTCGGCAGATAATTTATAGCTACTTCTAAGCAACCCCAGCAGTGGGAAGGATCTTCAAGCCTGTAACTCTTGGAGACCCCTGTACGTCTCCGTCACCCCACTGTCTGTGGTTTCTTCACTTCATCCCCTCATTCTGAGGATGGTAGCTCTATCTAGCCCTTAGTGAGAGTGGTGTCTCTTTCGTGCAACCTCGTTTATCCAATATCAACTGCTACCAGGGCCAATAAGATTTAACGAAAATCCGGGTTATACAGAGAATGACGGGAAAACGATAGAAAGCATTTAAAACCTTTCCGAAAATTTTAATGAAGTTTAGAAGTTACCATCGACACATTTTCACCTAAAAGCATATACACTCTATGTGCTACAATAACCTATGTACGATTATTTTCACTGTTCCCCATATAGTTACAAAATAGCCGGTATTAAAAGAGGCAGTGAGCTTCAGTGTATCGCTTACCAGCAGCACGATCTTGCATCCGATTTAACATTAGAAGTTCATTTGGCAATGTTTCGGCTTGACTCTCAAAATAAAACATCAGTTTCTCTACATCAGCTACTGCATGTGCGTGAATCATAGCCACAGCTGGTTCATCAACACTGCCTGAATCTGAATATTCTTCATTTTCATTTTTAGTAACCCTGCATGATGCAACAATGACTTCCTCTCTAATTCTCCTCCTAACCTCCTTCATTGTCCATTTGCTACCAACTTCACAACATCGGAACAGCCATCGATATTTTTAAAAATGTCTATAAAATATTATTTCACAATTTTTTTCTTTTAGAATCACACCAGGCCTCAACATTTTCCTTAATTTTATCCAAGTTCCCTTCCAACCGGGCTCCAAGCAGGGAGTAGTGAGTGTAGTGCATTCGCCGGCTGGTAAAAGAATTCAAGTACTGTACCTACTTAGAATGGCGTCTGTAAAACAATTTTCTTATAGTACAACTAACTTTTCTTTTCAAAACAGGTCCAGATTAATGAGGTCCGGTTAACCAGGTTTTACTGTATAACCTAAATCTTAGGTAGAAGAAATATCGTACTCTTCATACATTTTCTACATACATCTTTCAGCAGTAATGCAGGCCCGGTTGGTTGGAACTACGATTGTAATATTAATACATCCAGAATGAGGTCCTCGACGTTACCACTGAACACTCATAGATCAGATTCGGTGACGGAGGGAACACCTAGCTCTCGACTCCAGTAAATATTTGTATTGTCACCCGAACATCGGAATTCCCGAGAGAATCAGCAGCTTGCAGGTAGGGACCAGACGGGAAGTATTCACTCACGCCTACCCATTTATCTTGTAGCGCTAATGAGGGTATGGTTGGAAAAATATCACTAGCCATCTCTTTCCCCTCCCCCTGACGTCTGGAACAGTAGGAATGATTCACTGGACCGCGAGACTTCCAGAAACAGCGATCTTCCTATCTAAGGCCTGCAGTGGGCTAGTCAGTTCAGTTCTTGGCGAGCAGCCGTGAGGTGGGCCGTGCTAGTGAACGGACTGGAAGACTTTGTACGTGTATCAGAGGAGTTGTACGTAATTGTGAGTGTAGAGTGGACCTGTGACAGACGAACTGTAATTGTGTGCGCTACGTCATACTGTGTAATCGGCAAGTGTTCCAACTGTAATTCGGTGGAATAAAGAACATTTTGAGTTTGTGTAATTGGAATTTTAATTTCAAGAACCCAAAAAGTCACAGTATGGAGAGAATAGTTGAAGAAACCGTAGAATGAGCATTAGGATCGACCGGCCAGACAGAGATGTGCCGATTTCCCTATCATTGCCAAAGCCTTACCACCCGGCAGGAGGGCGGCTCTCCCAAGCCATGGAAGGTTGACAGGGACCGGGGGATCTCGACTCAGCAGGAGAGACTCGGAGGGCTGCCATCTGACGGGTCCAGAAGTAGTTCCAGCTCGTAGCCTCTGCTCCATCTGTGCACAGTCGAACAGCGCATAGCCTTGGAGTCAACCTGTAACGTGAAAGAAAGTGAGGAAATATGAGAAATTAATTGGGGTAGGGATAGAACTCCAGCATTCACCTGGATGACCAGGGAAAATCACAGAAAAACGCATGATCAGAGTGGGCGACCTCCAGGAATCGAAATGCGGACTTCCCGCGAAGCCATCTCGCTCGATGAAGAAGTAGCAGCTGTCCCACGGGTCATGGAGCAGGAATGGTGGCCATGAAAAACTCGAAACAGATCTTCATATGCTCGCCTTCCAGGCTTCTGGGTATTATCATGGCTGTGGAATGGATAAAACAGATAGTTCCGTCCAGAGGTTCTACTCCCCTTAGTCCTGGACTCGTATGACCAAGATCCAGGCCTCTTTCAACTGGGGAGTATCCGAGCTGTCCCAAAAGGCCTCCGGCGTCCTCCGTAGGGCTTTCCATAAGACAAGACCTGGGTTACTAACAAGCCGCCTTCATCTGGTTCAAGGACACAAGAGGTGAGGGCTACCGATATGACCTCGGTAGGGCCGCCTGGCGATCTAGCACACCTTCTACTAGCTCTGCTGGCTAGTACCCGGACTTATTAGGCAACCCTCTACCCCCTCCAGAGATGTACTCGATCAACCACGGGTATCGGGAACACTGCCCCCTCGAGACCAACCCAATCCTAACAGCTCCCCGACGGGAGGGGCTCGGCAGCTCGGCCCGAGGTTCCTCTAGTAACGTCAGAGGTACCACGAGTGCTAAGGGTCCGCAGCGCCCGCACCAAGGCAGCTGAAGGGGACAGATCCCCTCCCCTACGGGAGGATAAAACAGACAACTGGTACCTAAGAATATGCTGTATATGTATTAGATTCGAAGGCAGCATTCCTCGCTACAGCAATAGAACAATAACCAATCCTCTGCCTGTTCACCTCAGGGAAGAAATCGTCGCCCACAATAGGGAAAATTGTATCATTCTTCACTGGGTCAAGGGTCATGCAGGACTACAAGGGAATTAAAGAGCCTAGAGCAAATAGCTGTTAACTGGCTACTACACTACGACTTGGAATTCCATCTACAACAAATCCAATGATGCCTTCCACACTAAACTTTTCATCCCCAACATGTTTCACAGACCGTCCTTATCTCTCTGGCCCAATCACACAACAACCCAATATCCCACGAATCATGGCCATTTTCCATCCTACCTCCACAAAATGAACAGTTTTAACTATCACCCGGTAGTTTTTATGCTACGGTGATGAAAATTTTTCAATGTCATCATTGATTCCTCGGGACATGTTGGTAGTTTCAGTGATTTGAGTCCTGTTGTTTTTTTACAGTGAGTGCCAGAAATACCTGAGGTCTAAGGAGAAAATTGAGGCTCGTAGTGTGATCAAGTTCCTGCATTTAAAGGGCAAACCTACCCGGGAAATCCATGATTAGATGACGGTTGTTTACGGAAATTACTGCCCATCGTATGACACTATTATGAGGTGGAAAAGGAATTTTCAAACTGGTCACATGTCCCTGACAGATGAGCCAAGAACTGGTAGACCGTCAGCTGTCACAGTGAACAAAGTGGAGTGTTTAATACTGGAAGACAGACGAGCAACCATCCAAATGATCATGAATGAGACACATCTTAGTTATGGTAGTGTGTGGAAAATTATTCATGACGAACTACACATGTCTGAGGTGTCTGCACGGTGGGTTCCACGTTTGCTAACCCCTTTCCAAAAGCAAACACGGCGTGACCTTTCAAGACAGATGTTGATGCTGTTGGAACAGGCTGAAGATGACATTTTTGATCGTCCGGTAACCATGGATGAATGCTGGATCCATCAGTGTGATCCAGAAACGAAAACCATGCCAATCCTCTCCCCCATCCCAAAAAGGCAAAGGTGCCAAAGTCAGCTGGGAAGGTCATGCTTTCAGTTTTCTGGGACTGTCATGGAGTCATCCTTACAAAGTATCTTGCCAAGAGTCAAGCCATCACTGGCATATAGTACTGCATTCTTCTGGACAAGTTACGAGCAGCTCTGATTAAGAAACGACGCGGTATGCTCTCCAAAGTTGTTCGTCTTCTGTCTGACACCAAAGCACATGCTTTGACGGTAAAGATCCAAAAAGCAATGGAAGTGGCCCTAAAGAAGAGTATAGTAACAGATAATAATTATAACATTTGGAATGAAGATCTACAGAAACTAAGGAGTAAAATGCGTAAGGCCAGAAGGAGATATCAGAACAGTATAACGGCGCAAGAAACTTTGGAGAACTTGGAAAAATACAGGGAAATTAAGACACAGTACAAAAGCAAATTAGAAGAAAACAGGATCAAATCGTGGAATAGATTAATTGAAGAGAACTTATTAGATGATAAATGGGGTGTTCCTTATAAAATAATAATGGAGAAGATCTCAGCTCCTGAAGTGATATCCACCATACAAAAAGAAGATGGAACATATACTAAAACGTGGTTAGAGTCAATGAATCGATTACTGGAAAAGTTACTACCATCAGATAACAAGGATGACGATGGAGAAATACATCAAACAAAACGACAAGAACTGGAGATGGATTATAAAAACGATGCAAGCAACTCTTCTGTCATCTACCCCTTTGATATATCTGAAGTCTCTTTGGCAATAAGACAGTAAAAAATAAAGAAAGCCCCGGGACCTGATCATATAACAGCAGAAGTTTTACAGAATTTGGAAAAGGAAATTTTGGGGCAATTGTGTGATCTACTTAATCATTGTTTGATATCTGGGAAAGTGCCATACTGTTGGAAGGAAGCAACAATAGTCATATTGAAAAAAGATAAAGACAGAGATCCAACAAATCCAAAGACGTATCGGCCGATTTGCCTGTTGAATACATTGGGATAGGTGCAAGAAATATTACTGCATAAAAGGATTAATGAACACAGAATTATGAAAGGTATGACAGAAAAGCAATACGGTTTTAGAAAGTTCTTTTCAACGGAGGATGCTATAAATCAAGCAATTAAGAAGGTGAATACATCCAATAAGAAATACGTAGTTGCAATGTTTGTTGATATAGCAGGCGCTTTCGATAATCTATGGTGGCCCCAGTTATTCAAGACTTTGAGAGATAAGCAATATCCCAAAAGCCTGTACAATATTTTAAGAGATTACTGTAAGGACAGACGTGTATACATATATGGTGAAAATAAAATGATAACTAAGGAGATATCGAAAGGCTGCCCTCAGGGATCAATTTTAGGTCCGACATTTTGGGACATTCTAACCGAGCCTATGTTAGAATATATGAGTAAACTCCCATATGTGCTTGATATAATAGCATATGCAGATGACCTATTAATATTAGTCGAAGCAAACAGTAGATCAGAACTAGAAGAAAAGGCTAACAACACTTTGGAGCGTTTGGATAGCTGGTGTAAGGAAGTTAAATTGCAAGTTGCGCCACAAAAGTCGATGTTCATGATAATGAAAGGGACGTTAAAAAGGGATCCAATAATTAAACTGGCTGGAGTTAAAGTATGCAGGAAAAAGGTAGTAAAATATTTGGGGATTCACATAGATGAAAAACAGCTTTATAATACACATATAAATGAGGTTAAAAATAAAGCTAATAATGTGATGATGAAATTATCTAATCTTACGACCAGAAAATTCAAGCTACCAACGGAGATAGTCAGTGTTTATCACATGAGTTTTATGATGGGCATAACCGCATATGGAGCTGGAATCTGGGCACATAGATTGAGTAATACCAAAAATATAAAAGACTTAGATCAACACAGAGAAGAGCCTTGCTTAGGATGACCGGTGCAGCTTCTACTACGGGAACAATGGCTCTGTTGGTGATTATGGCCATTTGGCCAATAGACTTATTAATTCTGATGAGAGCGGCATACTTTTGGTTGAAGAAGAGAGATCTAAAAAGAGTAGAGGATATCATTGGAGAATGTTGTAGGACCAAAACAGAAGTACGATGGTGTTTAATACGACGATGGCAACAAGAATGGAATGAGATGACAATTAGCAGAAGATCATACAATCTATTTCCAAACATAAAAGAAAGGTTGAATCTCAAAAACATATTGCCCAGAAAGGGTGGCATATTATATATAGCAGGACACGGTCCATTTAACACATATTTTAAGAAGATAGGGAAGATACCTAGCGATATCTGTGATGTATGTCAAGTGCAAGACTCACCAGAACATGTCATTTTTGAATGTATTAAATATAAAGAGACTTTACAGGAATATAGAGAGTTACTAGCTGGGAAACAAGTATATAACATCATTAGATACGAATACGATATTAAAATCTTAGAGAAGATGGTTCTCACAGTTTCTGACGTAGTAATGGAACAATATAAGATCAATAGACTTCAGAATCAGCCAAGATGCATACGTCAGCATAGACCCAACGGTGAACAGTCTGCAACTAGAAGTTCCAGTAGATTAAGACGACATCGGGAACTAGAAGTAGATAGGACACAGCTATAAGTATCTCAGGAAGAAGGATTAGACACAAATCAGGAAACTGTTTCGGATATAGAATGAAGACAGGTAGAAGGAGACGCAGTTATCAGAACCAGGAACAGGAAGTCAATATAGAGGAGACAGGCTAACAAACTAACAACTTAATGACTATTGTAACTTCCCTTGTGTAGGATATTATATTAAAACATGTAATATAGGATTGTATCTGCAAAGATTATAATTTGTTATTGTTAAATCATATTAAATCATTAAATAAATCAAATAAAATTGTAAATAATCGTGTCCAGGTTTAGCATCCAGATGTCTGGACAATAGATTAGCAGATATTAGCAGATATTAGCAAATTATATTTTTATTATTCGCCCGATCTCGCACCAAGTGACTTATTCTTGTACCTGGAAGCCGATTTGACAACAAAAATGACGTCATTAATGAATTGGAAGAGTGGTTTAAAGCGAATTCGGCAGACTTCTACAATGAAGGTATTCGGAAGGTGAAGAAACGCTGGGAAAAATGTGTAAATCTTGATGTTGACTACGTAGGGAAGAACTAACAAGACCATATCAACACAAACTCTCTGTCACATTTTTAAAGGGTGGTAATTAAAGCTTTATTACACCCCCTCATATGAGCGTCGCCATTATTTAGCTGCGTGAGAGACCTCCACAGACAGTTCGACATCGGATGACAGAATGCATCCTGTACTCGAGAGATTGACCAGCTGTATTAAGTTCAGTCCCCCGGCCAGTGGTTTTAAAGATTCGTTTCAATACAGTGAAGGTTGCAGAGTTACTAA
Source organism: Mantis religiosa (assembly GCA_030765055.1). Taxonomy (NCBI): domain Eukaryota; kingdom Metazoa; phylum Arthropoda; class Insecta; order Mantodea; family Mantidae; genus Mantis; species Mantis religiosa. The sequence continues at coordinate 38,301,992 of CM060956.1, forward strand.
AGAGCATCTTTGGCACACTAGAATAAAACTATATCAATTGTGCAACAACTGTAAAATTCCATTGATGGACCTATAGGTGAATCACGGCTTGTAAATAAATGAATGTTATTTAAATAAAAATCCGCCATTTGAGATTCACGAAATTAAACTAAAGGAAGAAAGACCTCAAATGCGTTAGAAGATAATGAAAAATAATTATAGCATAGTATCTCATAACACTTACTCTTATCTCTCAAAGCCATTTTTAATCAGCGTTATACAAATGTAAACAAGATCTTTACGGCAAAAGTCCCGCACGTTATCTCTCTGAAAACACGAGTTGAATTCAAAACCACACCATGAAGTGCTGTTTTAGCAAGGGAAAGTAAACATTACTTAGCGTTCTCCATTGTATCTTGGCAGGCAGATTACATACAACCCACACTTTCTCCCCCTCATACACTAATTTAGGCTGTTAAATTCTCAACAGTCATTGCAAGCGCTGTATTCCAGACAGAGATGTAGGCCATTCAAAGATATAGATACAAGATACGTCCAGAAAGTAAGCTCTGTTTGGTAATAACAGAAAAATTATTTATTGCAAAAAATTCTACAACTCCTAAACTACTTTTCCACATAACTGCCGAAATTTTTCAGGCATTTGTCATAGCGAGACACAAGATTCTGTTTACCTTTATCATAGAAGTTTGCCGCCTTTGTCTTCAACCATTTGGAAACATTTTCTTTCAGCTCTTCATCATTGTTGAAGTGTTGACCGCCAAGGAAGGATATGAGATGCAAAAACAGATGAAAGTCGCTAGGAGCGAGGTCAGGGCTGTACACGTCCCAGCCAAATCCCTGTAGGATGTTTTTCGCCGCATTTGCAGTGTGAGGTCGTGCGTTGTCGTGAGGAAATACAACACCTTTTGACAGCATTCCTCGGCGCTTATTCTGTATTGCGCGGGGCAATCCTAGCATTCAGAAAACGAATCACAGATCTGAAGTCACAAGCGGCGAGATTTTCAATCAACACCGACATTGTAAACAAGCACAACAAAACGTACGTGGCTGACAGCAATCTCACAATGACGCACGTTTCTTCTCTCTCTCTCTCTCTCTCTCGCTCTCTCTCTCTCTCTCTCTCTCTCTCTCTCTCTGCTACTCTCCTCTCTCTCTCTCTCTCTCTCTCTCTCTCTCTCTCTCTCTCTCTCTCTCTCTTCTCTCTCTCTCCTCTCTCTCTACTCTCTCTCTCCTCCCTCTCTCTCTCTCTCTCTCTCTCTCTCCTCTCTCTCTCTCTCTCCTCCTCTCTCTCTCTCTCTCTCTCTTCTCTCTCTCTCATCTCTCTCTCTCCTCTCTCTCTCTCTCTCTCTCTCTCTCTCTCCTCTCTCCTCCTCTCTCTCTCTCTCTCTTTAATTTACGTCCTCCAACATTAAGTCATATCGGACGATGAATGGAATGGGTGAAATGATGCTCAAATGAGCCAGGGTGCATAGAGCTTAGAGTTACCCAACATTTGTCTTTTAGGATAAGGGAAAACCCCGGAAAAGGACCTTATCCAGGTAACTCACCCTGACCGAGATTCGAACTCGGGACCCTCTTGAACGTGAGGTAGACACTCTACCACCACGCTACTGAGCGGGCTTTCTTCTCTCTGATACAGAGCGTCTACCGCGCATGTGCGGAACTGTGATCGCAGCACTGCAGCGGAGATAAATTAAAACAGAACTTACTTTCTGGACGCCCTTTGTATACCCTGAAAATTGTAGTAAAAAGAAAGTTTAGTGGTACAAAAATATGACTGACGATAATTGTGTGTATATTTTGTAATGCAATATCAATGAGGCAGTCAAGTGTTTCGCGATCTACGTACCAGAAAATCAATAATATCTTCACTATGAAGTAATGTAACAGTACGTAATCCTCCGTTGTCATCGGGTATCATCCCATCTTCTAATGTCCCGAGGTCCCAGGTTCAAATCCAACAGTAGGTGGATCTTTTCTCGAGTACTGCGATCTTTATAATGGAAGTAAAACTTCTGGCCCCTTGTCGTTGACATAAAGCACTTAAAAGAACTTCAAACCTGATAAAAGGGCATCATAACAAAACTAAGCAGTCTTTCACTCGCAGATAGAATGGTACATTTTTATCAGTGGCGGCTCATGTTTTCTATAGCTTGGGGGGGGGGGGCTGCATTGATTACTGGAATTTTAGCTTTGCTTAATTATTTAAAGATGAACGGCGATCTTTCCTTTAAGCAAAAATTACTAACCACTCCCTCGTTGAACTTTCGGGGATGTTTTCTATCAGTTCTTTTTCTATGGAATTTATTTTTCTTATATAGAGAATCAATTTCTCCTGTATATTTAATCAACTCCCTGAACACCCCTTGATGTTGTGACCCTTCATGCCCTTCATGCCCTCTTAGGGGTAGCTCGTGATAACCACAAAATTTGAACGCAGTTGATTATCTTTATGAGAGTGTCCCTATTTTTTTGGACTTGATCGTTGTGATAATCTATTGATTATAGGCTTGGCTTAAACATGTCTGTACATTTACTGACACAAGTGTAGCAAAATTAAACATGTTACTAACTCAATTTTGCTGCATCATTAATACAAAAGTCATAGAATAACTCGGCATCAATAGCTGACATAAGAGCTTCTCTCCCCGCATTTCGTTTGTAAATTGCCTGGCGTGTAGAGCCGATAAAAGCAATTTGCATGCGCTCCCTTCCTGGGAGAGAAATTAGCAGGTGTTACGGCCTGTGGTGAAGGTTATTATCAGCACAGCATCGTTAGTAATTATAAAATGAGATTTTAATTACTTTAATTTAGTAATATTGTATGAGGATTTTGAAACTGTATTCTTCACAGAAAAGAACATCACAAGACAGTTAAACTAATTGGGAGTCGATTAATGACAATTAAACAACACTTACTTCTACATTTTCCCGGAACTAGTTTCAGAGGCCTTCCCTCTATCTTCAGTCGGATATCGACTGGTTCTCATTGGTGTAGCTGGCAATATTTTGTCATCGGTCTCCTCTGGTGGCGGTTCAAGGAACTTGCTGAACAAATCTTTCTGGGGGATGTCGAAATTGAATACTTTGTTCCTATTTTTTGAAATAAAGATTTGTTCCATGTGGACAGTTCTTGTTTTCCTGTTGTATGTTTTAGTAATTTTGGTTCTGGACTTATGTTGTGGTTTTCTTTCCAAAAATGCGTGGCAACTGCTGATTTTTCTAATTGTTTGTATTTTATGTTCCTAAAGTGTTCCTTTGCTCTTGTTTCTAAATTTCTTTTGGTTTTTCCAATATAAATTTGACTACAGTCACAGCATTCAATTTCATATATACCAGATTTTTTGTTAGATGAAATGGCATCTTTGATGTTTGAGCAAATTAGGTTTTTTAAGGAGCAATGGTTCACTGGAGCTAGTTAGTTGAATGTTTTGTTTTTGAAGACCTTTTTGAATTTATCAAAGCCCATGGATGGTAAGTGAATTTTTTGAAGATCATTTTAGTTTCTGTAGCTGAGAGGGTTGTGGTTTCCTTTAGTAGTTTCTTCTTTTTTGCTAAGTTCACTTTTTGTCTACTAGTGATTTGGGAAAGTCATTTTTCTGTGCTATTTAAATAATTTTGTTCTATTCTATTTTGTATTCTTATGATGTGAGAGCAGAAACAAAAGAAATTTAGAAACAAGAGCAAAGGAACACTTTAGGAACATAAAATACAAACAATTTGAAAAATCAGCAGTTGCCATGCATTTTTGGGAAAAAACCCACAACATAAATCCATAACCAAAATTACTAAAACATATAACAGGAAAAGAAGAACTGTCCACATGGGAACAAATCTTTATTTAAAAAAATAGGAACAAAGTATTCAATTTCGACATCCCCCAGAAAGATTTGTTCAGCAAGTTCCTCGAACCGCCACCAGAGGAGACCGATGACAAAATATTGCCAGCTACACCAATGAGAACAAGTCGATGTCCGGCTGAAGATAGAGGAAAGGCCTCTGAAACTAGTTCCGGGAAAATTTAGAAGTGTTGTTTAGTGTCATTAATCGACTCCCAATTAATTTAATTTATACAACAACACTGTTTTCAACACTTCCATGAAAGGATTTATCACAAGACAGTCTCATTTTGTCTCAATAAGTTGGTGCAACAGTTGGTGCAACTTTGAATGCCAATAGTGCGTCATTTATGCAAAATTAGTTATTGGTATTATTGATATAGGTACCATAATGAGCCAATTAAACATGATATTGAATAGAGCAACAATATTTGTGTAATGTTAGGATTATATAAATTTATTTTATATGTTCCATATATACTATGTTAGGTAATTTAATCGTATAGAATATGTATAGAAATTATAACTGACTAGAGCACTAATCCTTGTTTCACATAAGCTTGCCCCGTATCTCTTAGCGGTCACGTGACCTAATCACCTCCCATTGGCCGCTGTTGTGGTGAAGACTGCTGTGTGGTAAAAATTAGTTCGTTATTTAACATGGCGATATATCTTTATATGTTGGAAGAGAATTGTCAAATTTCTATTTTCGTAACTGTTTTAATTAAATATATTACGCAACAGAGTTGATTTATCTGAAATGCATGTTAATTCTTAAACGAAGTAAAGAGGGGGTTCATTTGCTCTCAAGCTCATGACATGATAGCACGTGATTTAGCGATAGTGATGACATACTTGTTTATATGACTTTTATCACTGACCTTGTTTTGAACTGTATTAGTCATATATCGCCAGTCGAAGGTGTGATTGTGAGAGCTAAATTATTTTATTGGTCGTTTGTTGCGCGTGTACTTATTATATGTATATTGGCAGAGTGTACCGCCAGTTTTTCGCTGAAGTATCGCAAGGGAAAACCTTTAGAAAGCGGCGAAAAAAGAAGTGGTACATACACAGAGAAGAATCCGTCTTTGTCGGTGAGAGAAGTCGAATTGCTGCGCTGTGAACTTACAGGTGTGAGTGTTAGGTGCGTAAGAACATCGCGACATGAAATTGAGACAACAGGAAAACTAACCACTCCAGGGGCGATAGTTTCGTGTGGCGAAGACGTTATTTAAGGACAATCAGACTGTACCGAGATACAAGTCGCAAAATATACTACGTTGACGAAACTTGGGTGAATGAAGGACACACGACAAGTATGGCGTGGCACGACTTTTAAGACTAAAAGACAAACATTTTTGCAAGGTATGTGTGCTGGTTTGAAAAATCGCAGGGAAAAAGGCCGAAGGCCTTTCATTATAAACTGGTTTCAGTTTCATTGCTCATTTATTCAGTTTCAACTTGCTCAGTTTCATTATAAACTTGTATTTTTGCATGCCTTCATATTCTTATTTGTATGATTTTATCTATCTTCTGGCAATTACGTTTACTGCAGTTTTGAATGTGACGGGAAATTACCGCCTATGGCCTATGACGCGAAAGCATTAGCCAATTAGAGTGAGGGGGAGGGTAGTTGTACGCGGAGTGATACATGTCAGCGGGGCAAGGTTATATGAAACAGAAATTGGGACACCAGCAGTGCGTGACTGTCCACTCCAAACTAGAGTTCTCGTTGATGTAAATAAAAGAATTTACCTCTGCTTCTCACAATATAAGCAAACACTCGTACGCAATGTAAATATTGTGACTGCCTGGCCATGATGGTAAAGGATTAGGATGCCACGTGTCCAGGTCGTACCTCAGGGGCTAATAATTCAGAGGTAGGCATACTCAGGAGAGGTTGGGATTTCAATATAAAGGTTCGATTCCATTACAAATACTGAAACTACAATTTAGACATGAAAAGTTTACTACAATAATAGGAAATACACGGTTGGCTACATACCTTACAGAGAGCGGACCTACAGATACTCCAGAACGTATTCCTCTAATTATGGCACATAGAATGTAACAGGCATAATTAGAAAAATATAGATAAGAAACGAACAATAACTGTTTCCTTGCATCGGTTGATATCTATATTTAAAAATAAAACACAATTTGAGTTCATATATTGCTTAATTAGTGCACAGCTCTACGTTATTTAAAATCATGTCCCATTTGATGTCAAACAAGTATTCGTCTAGTAAAACAAGATCCCAGGTATGGAGCATCGCTGACACACGTCCCCTGCCTTTTCTTATGTAGTTGTGATTGATCCACTGCGGTTGACAGTTCCATCTCTGTTTTCAAAGCCGTTTACTGCTATTTAAGTAATATGAGTCGAAAACGTAGTGAAACTACAAAAGAAGAGAGAGAAATTTGCATGAGGTTAATTAGAAAATGAAAATCTTTTCAAGTAACCATTGGAAGAGTACCAGTACATTGAAGACTATTATATACAGGATGGGTAAGAACAAAACTTACGAAAATCAATCAAGAAGCGGTCGTCCTGCAGTTCTATTCCAGATGTAGAAATGACAGTTCCTTAGAGAAGTCAAGAAAAATCCGCGGCGCCCATAAAACATTTTGTGTCTCAAGCTGTACCACTTTTGTGTGATTTATCTTTCATGCCTAAACAAAATGAAGGCGGTTTGTGTTTGTGATTGGATTCTATATTCTTTTGTTTAGGTTGCCAGGTGGTGTCCCTAGCTCTGCGACTCCCTGAAGAACCTGGTGAGTTCCTTCTTCCTTTGTTTATGATCTGTAACTACTCTTAGGGCAAGCTCCTAAACTTTTGGAACTGCCAATTGTTTCACATTTCAATGTTTGCCTAAAAATTGTTAAATATTTGATCACACACAAACTGATAACGCGATTTACTATTACTTTGTTATTGTTATTTGGAGGCACATTTTAAGGTTATGATTTGAAAATTAACGTGTCTCTTTTTTATTCACTCTTGCACCGTGTACACCAGTGATAATTTTGTTACGTAATGCATGGGCTTGTAATGTGTTTCAAATTGTGGTAATGGGCAATTCAATTAATGGATGTTAATGCTGCTACTGAGTGATGGACTTTTGAGAGTACTTCATGTGCAGTAATAAATATGGGGAACACTTTATATCAGCTTATCCCGTTACCCTGATGTCAGTAAATTATTCATTGATTGAATACTCCAATAACACAAAAAGTGCTTACATATAGAGGTCGACATAAGTATTCGTACGTAAACATATTTATTACTTATATTTTTTTTAAAGCTACGCAGAGTAAGCATACGTAAATACAACTGGTACAAAATAAACTTGAGTCTTCCATTAGACATATAAACTCATAAATAACAACTGAAACTAATTTGCCTTACAAGGAGAAATAAAACGTTACTTTCATCTGGACATAAGTATTCGAACAGAGAACAGCTAGTATTTAGTTATCATCCCCTTTCTTTGTATTACTGCTGATAATCGTTTGGGCATTGTCTGTGTGTGTTGTTTAGTGACTGCAGGGTCCATATTTCTCCACTCTGTTTGAAGAAGTTCTTCCAGATGTTCCTTGCTTCTGATGTGATGCTTCCTCACACGCTCCTCGAGTTCCTTCCAGATATTCTCTATAGGATTTAAATCTGGAGATTGGGGCAGTGTCTTCAAAGTGTGAGGAGCATTGTACACGATCCAAAGTCTTACAATTTCAGCAGTATGCCCCGGATCATTGTCCTGCTGGAAGTAATGATCATGCCCTAATCCCAGCTTCTCTGCACTCTTTTTAAGATTATTTTCAAGAATCCTCCTGTATTGAAATTTGTCCATGATCCCATCTATGAACACTAGTTCCCCAAAGCCGTATGAAGCTATACAGCCCCATATCATCACACTACTGCCACCATGTGTCACTGTAGCTACCATGTTTTTAGGTTCCTGTTCTGTATTTGGCAGTCTCCACAGTTTAAGACGTCCATCACTCTTGTATAAGCAGAATTTGTCTCGTCCGACCAGAACCTTACCCCAGAATTCTGCTGGTGTCTCCACATACTGTTTAGCAAATTCTATAAGCTTTTTCTTATTCACCTTATTAACATATGGTTTCTTCCTGGGAACGCGGGTATTGCACCCTGTACTATTTAAAACCCGTTCAACTGTTCTGTTGTGAAACACAGTGCCAGAATATTGCTCAAGGCATCCTCTAATCTGAGATGCAGTGATTCTCGGATTCTGCTTCACCATTTTTATTATTTGCTTCCTGTATCTGGTGGTGTGTTTAGAAGGAGTGCCATTTCAAGGTTTATTTACAAAAGTATTTGTTTGTTTAAAGCGTTGAATTATGCAGAACACTGTAGTTTTGCTTCTGTTAATGGTTTTGGTAATTTCAGAGAGAGATTTGTTTAGTTTGTACATATTTACCACGATATTCCTCTCTGTCACCGTTGTCTCCTTACTTTTACGTCCCATATTACCTGTGAGTTCACAATCGGCTGGATAACTTTGAGCACATTGTCTCGAGGCATAGCATAATCGCCACTGCTATGTGGTAGGGGCGTGTAGGGCACGTCCAACCACCTTTCTCTCTGTTCCATTGGGTACGTTCGAATGCTTATGTCCTCAAATAAGCAGGACAATGGAATAAATACAGTACACATTGTATAATAAATACATGCAAAGTTATATTTTAAATATTGTTTCCGAGACACAAAAGGTTAATGTTTACATGCTTAACAATTCAACGATGCCAACTAAATATTACAGTATTTATAGCACGTGCAATGTTACATGTTATATTGTTCGAATACTTGTCGGCCTCTGTATATTGCACAGCCAGAGGGTCAAGCAACTAATGTAATGTAAATTGTTTAAATAAGTATTGGATTCACTGATTTTTAAAATATATGAATAGTCCCATATGTAGGCACAGTTACTTGTAAAGAAGAGTATTTTTTTAACAAAACTGACAATAAACTTAATAATGACATGTGAGTACCTTCTACGTTTTGCGGTGTAAAATCTCGAATGTTATAAACTTAAAACAAACGAGCTTCTTATAATTAAATCTAAGAACGCTTCAACTCATCATCATCATCATTATCATAAAAGAGGCCATAAGCATATGAAAGGAAATGATTGAACAGTGTATTTAGTATTCGGAATTGGTTAAATATAACATGAACAAAACTAATGGATAACTCACATGCATCACATGCATACAAACAGAAACCCAAAAATCAATGCTTCAATGTCTCCGAAACAGGAAGAGATCTTTCGGTTGTTCAAGAAAACGTTCGTATGAAAATTCAATCACGAGATCGCAAGAAGCCATTGGGATTAATATTTGAAAGGAAACCCTTATAAAAGTTCTAGTAACAATCAGCTAAAGGAACAATTCTATTACGTTTAAATAATAACTTCTTAGTAGTCAGTTTATAATATCTGGTGAACTTTCTTTTGAAGCAACCTGTAAGTCGTATGTTCGTTGTTTTCCGAACCCAGCTTTGCATACCGTCAAACGCGGAGTCCTGGTGAACTAAATGACAACGCTGATGAAGGCAACGAGAATAATAATAATGACACAAAAAACCAGACAAAGTGTAGGAATCGCAGCGAAACGAACCGGATTTCCCCTTCCATGCTTTCAAAAAGAACTGAGATGTAGTGCATTGTTCTGAACGTTGGTAGACCTTTACCCAACCTTACGTGCATCATATTGGTCTTTGTTACTGATATTTACAACCGCATGCGAAATGTGAGTATATCTATTCGCCATTCGTATCTTCTAATTATAAATGTTAGGAAGCTTCATGGATTACGAACATTTACTGAACTGAATATGATATAGCAGGGTTGGTAATATATTGCATAACCTGCATTAAAGTTCCAGGTTAAGAAAACAAATTAAATTATTACGTTACAATATCACCTAAAATTGTTTGCGTTTGGAGTCTGTATAAAAGTCTTAACTTAAAGAATTTAATTGTAATATATTTACATAATTGATTTAGTTAAATGGACATACTATAATTAAAACACTTATCCTTCCATCTGTCTTACGTTGACCGAGAAAGGTATTAACAAAGATGCTAATCTTAATATTTTCTTGTTAGCACAAAGAGAATATGGAAGCACAGTGGGCTTAAACGATAGTTAAAACTTTTAAGAGCCAATCGCTATGTGATTGCTTTGAAATGTCATTCTCTTTGCATGCCCAGGAAAGGAAATCGAATAACACATATTTATGTGTCGGCGTCGGCCATTTCATAGAAATATCATAGAATTTCATTTTGTATGCAGGTCGCCAAACTAGAATGTGATTGACAGTTAGTAAGCACATGGAAAAACGTTGAAAATAAACGGGGGGGGGGGGATGAGTACGTCATAACGGTTGTCATAGTAACCATTAGAAGGACCAATTAGAGTCGAGATCTTCGTTGCCAATTTTCTAACACGTGCTTAGCATGATCTGCATGTAGATACACGACATTTCTATTGTTGTGTACTGTATTATAAATAATAATAATAATAATAATAATAATAATAATAATAATAATAATAATAATAATAATAATAATAATAATAATAATAATAATAATAATAATAATAATAATAATAATAATAATAATAATAATAATAATAATAATAATAATAATAATAATAATAATAATAATAATAATAATAATAATAATAATAATAATAATAATAATAATAATAATAATAATAATAATAATAATAATAATAATAATAATAATAATAATAATAATAATAATAATAATAGTAATAATAATAGTAGTAGTAGTAATAATACTAATAATAATAATAATAGTAATAGTAATAGTAATAATAATAATAATAATAATAATAATAATAATAATAATAATAATAATAATAATAGTAATAGTAATAATAATAATAATAATAATAATAATAATAATAATAATAATAATAATAATAATAATAATAATAATAATAATAATAATAATAATAATAATAATAATAATAATAATAATAATAATAATAATAATAATAATAATAATAATAATAATAATAATAATAATAATAATAATAATAATAATAATAATAATAATAATAATAATAATAATAATAATAATAATAATAATAATAATAATAATAATAATAATAATAATAATAATAATAATAATAATAATAATAATAATAATAATAATAATAATAATAATAATAATAATAATAATAATAATAATAATAATAATAATAATAATAATAATAATAATAATAATAATAATAATAATAATAATAATAATAATAATAATAATAATAATAATAATAATAATAATAATAATAATAATAATAATAATAATAATAATAATAATAATAATAATAATAATAATAATAATAATAATAATAATAATAATAATAATAATAATAATAATAATAATAATAATAATAATAATAATAATAATAATAATAATAATAATAATAATAATAATAATAATAATAATAATAATAATAATAATAATAATAATAATAATAATAATAATAATAATAATAATAATAATAATAATAATAATAATAATAATAATAATAATAATAATAATAATAATAATAATAATAATAATAATAATAATAATAATAATAATAATAATAATAATAATAATAATAATAATAATAATAATAATAATAATAATAATAATAATAATAATAATAATAATAATAATAATAATAATAATAATAATAATAATAATAATAATAATAATAATAATAATAATAATAATAATAATAATAATAAATACCCATTGCAGTCGCAACTGAATCACCTTCGCACGTGTAATCATATCGCACTCTCCACGTGGCAGCAATAAGCGGCAACGTCGCCGCTCTCTTCGTACGAAATGTCAATCACTTTCTAGATTGGCGACCAGTATAGATTTGAGAATGGTTTCAGCTTCCTGTATCCCTCTTACACTTGCAACAAAGTTTTAATGCAAATACATCTAAAGTCTTCTCAGTTCATGCAGTAGATGGCGGTTATACGAATAGTTTGTTCAAAATGTATACAAATAAATTTTAAAATTATAGTTCTGAAATGTGTATCACAATGATTTTGAAATTTTAAGATCGCCCAAACTTCCAGGCACTTTTTCTTAGCTGGTAAACATGATGCAGTTGATTTTGTGTGTGTCAAATAAGCAGCAGTCCTTGCCATGAAATTGAATTTTAAATCTCTTTAGGTCCGACCATGCCAAACTTTAATATTAAAACGACTAGTAGCAGTACCTTAATGGGCCTCATTAAACTACACCTGTTCATTAAATTATTGGTATTCGACCAATCAGAAGTGGCCACGTAACATTGTGAAAGTGCAAGAATCGATTATTTTTGTTTCGATCGACAACGGTAGTAGCGCCAGTTTAGAAAAAGGTGAAAATATCTGACACTACTAACAGTGACATTGAACTTACACCACAGAAATTACGACAAAAGCACTCCTTGTTACCAATAACTTGTTGCCAGAAATTTCAACAAAGATGTACGAGAAATTCTATTCATAATTTATGGATTGGAGAATATCAAAAAATATATATTCGTCCACAGATAATGTATTCCTAGTGTAGTTCGATGAATTGTCTCAAAATATGAAATCATCGACCTTGTGGGCCCACTAGGTATTCTATTTAGAAATCAGCACTCAACATTAGGCACCAAATTCACTTATCTATGTACTCAAAACTGAACAGCTTACTAAAACGCACATCAGAAGAATATAAAGGGAAAAAAGCCAAAACATTTACACCTGATGAGTTGAAAACATTTAAAAATGAAGCACCTGATGATAAAAGTTTCATTTTTAACGCTACCAATGTTTTTTAATGTTTTTAGGTTAAACTGTGTCACTCGTTAACAGCTGTTTATAGGGAAGTGATCAATATTTCTGCGCCTACGTACTACGTACTGCGGCACACTTTAAACAAAGCAATAACGATTGCAACATATCACTCAAAGCAGAAATGTATACTTTGAAATGAAACCTTTAATTTAGATATATTATCGAGCATAAAAGTCGTGCAAAACTTGACTATAATGGTAGTTATAACGCTCGTATCATAATTATTAATAATTAATAATAACCATTAATAGGTTAATGATTGTATAATATATTATTCAGCTTTAGGAAGTATAACTACATTTTGAGATCTTGAATTCTGAAATGTTTCTTTACCCAGTTTCTGATATGAGTTACGACCTCGGTAAGAGATTTGAAAGTTCATTATACTTTGGAAAAGGGGTGATCTTAAAAAAAATTAATAATAGTGAGGATAATGATGATGACGATGATGACGTTACGTTTTATTAAGGTACCGATTGCTGTACAATCTTGAATTAATATAATTTGCAATAAAAACCTAGAAATCTAAATTCGACCTCTGAGCTCTGTGAACGAGTATCTCCTTTTTACAATGTCACAAAATGTAGTGAAACAAACGATTTTGGGAACAACATCAAACTCCTATTGAATTGCCTTCATTTAGCTTTGCAGTCAAGTCCATTTGGAGACGACACAATACTGCTTTTGTACATTTGGAACAATAGAAGTTGGCTTTTACTTGCTCTGCCCTGACCTGAGAACAAATAAGGGTCTTCTCTGGACTGCTGACCAGCTTCATTCAATACAAGAGCACGTCGCCCGTGATTTCCACTACCGTCATCTACAGAAACATTTTTACGGTTCCTCTTGCACATGGTTAACTAATTTCAATTGAAATGAGCTTTTAATCAAAGACGTCTCTGGTTTCATTTGTTTTTATTCTCTCTGTCAGTTACCTACAATAGTTCAGAGGAACTGCTCCGTTCCACCGATATTCCGGATATTAAAATTTCACTGGAAATACACGACTTGGGCCCCTTTAAAAGAAAATATTTTTAAACAAGCGTCCATGTGCCTAACTTTACATCATAGCTCAAAAATAAATATTAGATAAATACCGTCATCTGGGGTGACTTTGTGCCACTTTTTTGCATTTTTTTAGAAATCTCTTCTTTGAATTTAACGTTTATAAAGAAACGCTTACTATTTATAACATAACAGCAGAAACACCAAACGTGTACTACAATCAAGTTATTCCTTGATGTTACCTGATACCCAAAAAGCTATTCAAAAATGGCCGAATGTCACCACATTAGGTGGGGTGACTGATCCACCTGTATGTTTAGTACTATTCAAAGTGAGAAGCTTGTCTGGCCCAATGTCACTCTATGAAATGGGAGTATTTGTTCCAATAAAAATAGAATATAACATTACGTAGAAAATGAAACTAGCTACAGTGAAGCAATAAATATTACACAAATATAAATATTTGTAACAAAGGCTTCACTTATCTTAAGAAATTGCTGACAGTTCTTCTTTCTAATGGAGATCGACTTCACGAACTTTTGCTCGCATCGACGAAGTGAGTTGACTGACGATGCGAGCAAATGTTCGTGAAATCGATCTCCGGTAGAAAGAATTGTCAGCAATTTCTTAAGAATATAACATTTTCATGTTAAATTATTGCTCTTTATTGTTGCAAACACTTTTGAACAGCACTTCATTTGAATTTCAATATTGTTACATTTTCCATAAACTTTTTTGCATTTCAGGAACGTCATATAATTCATGCTTGGACACTTTTACAGATGGCTCAATTTTCCTGACTACAGCTTTATATTCATGGTCTATTTCGTCTTTCTGATCAGGCCATATCCACAGACGTCCACTTCTTTGCATGACACTAACTCTCGCATCCTGTTCATCCATTGCTATAACCCTTCCTGGAAATAACTCCCCCTCATACTCGATATCATCAAGCAACAGGTTTCTCGGATGCTGCTTTCTGGTTTACCGGAGATGGAGGATCTTCACTGTCATCAAAGGAAACTGGACTGTTGGAACTCTCCTGATAATGTAAGGTGACATCATCATCACTGCTGCTGTCAAGATCTGAAACTCTGGCTTTCTTGTTTTTACTTTATGTTGTAGACTTTGATGCTGATGTTCCAGAAAACACTGCTGGGACGAAATGCTTATTCTGTATTTTGACATCAGTGTGCTCCTATGAATATTATACCTCTTTTGCATCAGAGCATATTGACAGAGGTTTTTATCTAGTTTCTTTTAAAGCGCTGTAATTGCGGTATGGTCGGTTTTTCCTGACTCCTTTCGGTGTTTTCTTGGCACTCGATCTATAGAAATTTACTATCGGTATCTATGATGAAGGTAAGGCAGTCTGTAGTAAAATACTAAAACTATATTCAGTTAAAATGAACATAACTACACAATTTAGATTACAAAGTAAGGCACTATGTGCTTGCGTGTGAGTAAAATGCAATGATCTGTGGTGGCACAAAGTTACCCGCCGTTTTCCTATGTTTAAGTTTCCACTTCATTCAAGGAATGTCATATCTGCCACAGAGCTTATATTTTCGCAATCAATAGCCAAATAATAGACTAAGCATAAAAACGTACGTTTAATTTGAAACAGAAAATTCTTCAGCTTGATGCAACTGAAATTATACAGACTTCACGAAAAACACTTGCAGACACGTTTCCACAAATCTTCACAATGCACCCAACTTTAGAAGAGTAAGCAGTTTATAACACAGTCACCAGGTGGTGACTTACGCAACACTTACGCAAGTGTAAACAGTATTTCCACAACCTTATGGCATTTTCAAATACCATTCGTCACTGATTTCTTATTAAGCGCATGGATGGCACAAAGTCACCCTTCAGACACAAAGTCACCCCAGTTGACGATACCAAAATTAACATTAAAGTTCAAACTATCCAAAGATGTGAAATAAAATTGTTTAGTAAAATTATTACGCAAAACTACATTTTAATATAAAATCTTTCGAAGGTTTTCATATTATACATACTGTCTCTTAAGCAGACATCGGATACCATATACCTTAGCAATCAATGTACACGCACAGGTCAAGCGTGACATCAACAAACGTCTGTCAACAAGCTGCAGCGAGTCAGTCAGTCAGTGTTTGACGTGCTAGCGAAGGAGCGCCGTGTTAATGAACGAGAAGACTGTGCAACGGAAGACCTTACGTAATTGTGTACGTGCATCGGAACGGTAACGGACGAACTGGTGAATCGTAATCGTGTGCATTACGTAATGTTGTGTAATTGGCAAGTGTTCAACTGTAAGTCGGTGGAAATAAAGAACATTGTTCAGTTTGTGTAATTGGACTTTTCATTTCACGAGCCCACAAAGTCACAATTGGTGTCAGAAGTGGGATATAACACAATGCAGGCAGCATTAGAAAAGATTTTGGCGCTGTGTGTGTACAGTCCAGTACGGATACAAAGTGTAACCTACGTTACAATATGCCATACATGTTTTTTTTTTTAAAGAAAAAGATTATTTAAAATGTGCTCTGACAGGAAATTAATTAATTTTCAAAGTATAGACTATTAGATTCTATGGTCTTGAGTCATCATACAGCGAGGTTTAGTATCCCGCTGTGTCTCTGGTTTTTTGATACGAACAATTCGGTGACACATGCAGTGCTTCAATGTTATCATAATTTCTTCCAAACAGAAAATGGGCCATGCATCGTAAAAGATTATAATCTGATGGTGCGAGATCAAGGCTGTATGCTGGGTGTGGCAGCAGTTCGATTTCTACCAATTCCTGAATTTTTCCGTGGTTGTTCATGTAGTGTGAGGTGTTGCACTACCCTATTGTAATATAACTCTATTTCAATTAACCAATGCTGGGTATCTCCGTCTCTAAATTTCATGAACTCATTCCAGTTGTTGAGAATAAACATCCGCATCAATCGCCCGTCCGTTTGGAACAAAGTCCCAGTGAGTCACAGCTTCAAACTTCTACCAGACACACAACATTACTTTAGGACCAGACTGATTTCTTTTTAACGATGACTTTGGTAGATTGGCGGCTATCAAGCCACTGTTTAGAGGCATCAGAGTTTCGATAACATACCCATTTTTCATCACAAGTGACAATACTCCTGACAAATCTATCATCCATGGTATTATGAATAAGCTGACGACAGATATCCACTCTACGTTCAGCCTGTTGAGGTGTCAGTTCATGAGGTACAGATCTGCAGCTTCTGTATGATTTTCCAAGTGTCTTAATGTGGCGATTATGGTATCTTTTGATGCACTAAGTTGTTCTGAAAGCCTACGGGTACTTTTTTGCGCCTTTTCTCGCAAAACTTGTCGTGTATCCTCAATATTCCATACTTTGTCTTTCAGAACTTGATATATCTTTAGTGTTTTAGTCTCCATTGTTGAAACGCTGTAAACATCGTTGTGTCAAACGCTCACTAACGACACCTACTCCTTTAAATTCACATATACTTCGAGCTGCGGCAGCGACTTTATAATCTTGTTTCCAGTAGTGGCTTAGAAGGAATCTAAGTTCAAACATTTATCTGAATTTTGTGATTGTTTATTAACAACTGAAGAGTTATACACGCTGAATAGCATTGCCAAACCAAAGAAACACAATAAATTTTCCAAAACACCAAAATAAAAAACCAACTTTACTTATGAGACCATCTAACAAAAATAGCTTAAACGGTTTTTACAATACAGATGGAATAAATTTATACTTATACATTTTTTGAAATTGTTTATTACGTATTCTTTATTCAGAAAGAATTGTACATTACTTTATAAGAAGCAAAGCTTAAAGTATTGACAAAACATAACTTCCTAAAGCATGTAAAAGTCTTTATCCCCTACCACAAGGAAAGAAAAACATCATTACGCGATACTTTTGTTACTGGAAAGTAGACCTTCTACTGTTAGACGTGAATATCACTGCAAGGAGTCGAATCACCTCTACCACAGACAATATAGTAGGTCAAGCAGTTAAAATTTCCGAGACAAAAACACATTGCCCGCCTCGGTAGCGTAGATGGTAGCGTGTCTGCCTCACGTTGAAAAAGTCACGATTTCGAAACTCGGCCGGGGTGAGCTACCTGTATAAGGTTTTTTTCCGGGATTTTCCCTTATCTTTCAGGACGAATGTTGGGTAACTCCTAGCTCCATGGACCCCGGACTCATTTGAGCAACCTTTCACTTGATTCATTCACCGTCCAATATGACTTAACGTTTTGTGCGTTTTTTAAAATGTAGTATTTGGCTGACCAGCAGTATTGCTACACAAGCCATTGATAAATTACATAAGTATTGCAGAAAAATTAACAAATGAGGATTTACTGTCCTCTAACGTATACAATAGGTGATAACTGTATTATATAAACTGAAAACAATTAAGAACACATTTAAATGCATGATAATAAAAGACAAAGTATATAAAAGGATAACTAACACATACAATAGCATTAAATAAGATCGATAACAATTGAATAGAGAGGTTAGGTATGCGAGGTTACATTATGTTCAGTGGTGTTATGAGACAAATAGAGGGTATTGAATTTGAGGAAAGTCGCTCTCTTCTGAATCAATGAATAGGATGTCTTGTGGCAGTTTTCTTTTCAGTCTGGTCCTTTCGAAGTTTCGTCGTCCAATGACTTGGAAGACGTAAATTAAAACAAAACAAAAACACATTATTCAGGAACGCCTACTCTGACATACCTAGTATATAAGACACTGTATTATCTCTTGGACTCTCGATTACCTCATAGTTGGCTTATTCCGATGTTCAATTTTTCTTGAGTTATCTGAAAAACAAGGAACAAACTTGGATATTTTTGTGATACAAGTCAATTACTTCTTAGTTAACGGACAAAATTACGTATGAGACTAGCGAGTATTGATGTTTGTCATGCTCTTAAGCCCTCGGCGCTAACGACTCGGGCGTTAAACGTTTTCACTCGTTAATAAATAATAACTTATCTTGCAAGTCCCTTGAATAACTATTCAGACACACAATTTAGTTCACATAATATTTTGTGTCATCAGTTGTTTCGTTATTATTAGCGGTCAATATTGTCACGTGTGTGGTTGAGGAATACTTGGGAACATATAAAATTCTGAAATCTTGTTATTTAATGCTTATTTCCTGTGCCGTGACTTGTTGATAAATTTTGCACATTCTAAGGTTTTTAATTCTGCTTATCTACGATAACAACGTAATACAAGATATCTCATGAGTTTAGCTTATGATGTCAAATTCTTGTTTAATCATGTTGGCCACGTGCAGTTGGTCGGGTTTGAACTGTACTGACTAAAGTAATCTTAGTCACCTAGACGCAGAATTGCAGTTAGGATGTTTTGAGAAATATGATTATGCTTACGTTTGTATGGGAAACACTTGTGTCGCTTTTTGTAGCGTGTGATTGCCGATTTGGCAATAGCACGACATATTTGAGGTGACAGTATTTAAATATTGCTTATTTTGGCAGTTGTGGGTCATTCTAGTTTGGTTCTGATCTTAGAATCAGGGTCGTCATGCTACCTTTCACTGGTGGTTACTCTACACGTCGCATCCTTAACCATACAAGGCTATGTTTCTTCGAGGTGAGCCCGTATGGGTCTTTGATATAATAATATAACTGTTAACAAGTCTCTTAAAGACTTAAGGAGTGCTTGTACTCCAAGTGAATAATTAGATTATTTTAAATTGGCATATTATAGAAATCTGTGTTGTCTCTGCAATCGCTCTACTTACATCTAATCTTGCTCTTACTGCGCTCTACTGTCCTACTCCACTATCTGACTCCATTATCCTTTCATCTTCGATCTTAGTCACTGAATAAAGTGCAAACCATTTAACAATATTTTTAACAATATTTTGTTACTTTTAATGTGCTTTTTCTATTCAGTTGTTTCTCACGATGTCATGGAAAGGGTATGACATTTAAAGGCATACATATAGCGACTGACGTTTAAACATTATAATGTCGCTAACCCCTTTGTATCTGTAGTAAAATGAGTAGTAAAGGTAATGTAAGGGCACTGGGAGGTTATTTTACCCAGACAAGGCTAATGTTTACCAATATTAAAATTTGAATATATAGAAAACTAAACATTATCAGAAATTTAAATTCGGTATGATTACTGTATAAGGATGTGTGCATTTAACTACTGTATAATATTTAAATTACGTTCACATAGGTCCATGCAAAAGGGGCATAAATCACACCGTGTGTCCTGAAAAAATATTGTACCCTATATTTCAGGTGCACTTTACTTGTAGGAATTTAAAGCTACATGCACCAAGTTTTATCCTAAATAACCTAAGATACAGTTTTATAATATCGGCTGAATGAAAATCTCATATAGTTTATACTATGCACATGAAAAATTAATTAGTTTTGAATAAAAAAGAAGATAATATTTTCAAGGACTGAATATTTGTTTTCATCCTTCTTATAAATCACATGAATATAAATGTTAGCCAAATATGTTCAAGGAACGTTGACAAATAACCACTACAAATTTTGTGTCAATATCTTTTATAGTTTTTGAGAAACATGCACCTAAAGTATGAAGAATCAAGGTTTTGAGAAATCACGATCAAAGATTAAGCACCATTCTCAGGAAGTTGGCGTATCATTACGCCGCCATGTTTAAATTGACGAATTAAAGGACTTTAATACCAGCTGACAACCTATGTTATATATAACCTATATATATATCATTTTAAAGCTGAAGAATTATATAATATTTTAACCTTAAAAACAAAAAATGGATTTCTTGAAACCCATCGACCTCCCAGTGCCCCCCCCCAGGGGCCTACTTCGGTAGGTACGGGTTTGGCGCACCCGGGGTCCCGAGCCAACAGTCTCCCTCGTGTGGGCTCCTCTTCGTGGTTGAGGGAGACGGTCAACAGGCCCACCCACGTGTAGGCCGTGCGTGGAGACCCGTGGAGAAGGATTTTAGATTATTTTCTAGTTTAGAGTTTAGGATTTAGTGAACGAAATTTTTAGTGGGTTTTGATTGATGTTTTTTATGTACGTGTATTTTTAATAGGTTTTGTTACACTTGTATAGTTTTTAGAAGGTTTTATATCTGGCTTTTGCCATGACTAGTTTTTTAAAGGGCGCTGATGACCGCCGTAGTTGAGCGCCCTTATATATATACTCCCAGTGCCCGTAAATGCAAGCATTTGTTGTATATAAATGTCAATAGACACAAGAATAATATTTTGCAAGAATAGTTTATAGAAGCTATGTAAAAATAAATAACAGTTAATTCTACTTCTGGGGTCTTCTTTCAAGTTTACCAAGTATGTAATTAAAGATGCAGTGTTACCATCATTGCTTTTGCTTTACAACGAGACCATGCCATTTTTATATCATTAAAAACTTCAAAATGATTTTCTGTACTCGCTACCATAGTCTTTCGTTTCCATTTAATTGTATAAACAATTAAACTAAACAATATCACAGTCAGCTTTACTAAGCAAATTCTCAGCTTCATCCAGTTTTATGTCTAACAATTCCTCCCTCGCTTCAGCTGTTTCCAACGTTTTTAATGTAGCAGGTCAAACTTCAAAGACATTTTATGGAGTTTTGAAATCGAATCTGAAATCCCTCTCAATTTAAGCTGGTACTATCAGCTCTTTTAAGTTTTAATTACGTCGACTGAGCTTTGCTGTTTTGTGCGCGTTAAACTCGTTACTGTCAGCGCCAAATGTCAGAAATTAAATCAATAAAACTTCGAGGAGAATTTTTTGCTAAGTTGTGAATTTTAGCTTTACTCTTTAGGATACGATTATTTTATATCTTGGGCGAGGCTCGTTTGTTTTGAATATTACTACTTAGTAATAATTTCAGTATGTCACTGCATAATAGCGGCTGAAAATCGTCCCAGATGTATGAAAGTGAGACGTGGTCGTGAAGATGAAATGAAAAAAGAGGTATCGAAGCAGCCGACGTGAGGTTTAAAAATCAATATTAAGGTGGGCTGTAGAGACCAAAGAAAAAGAAGAAATTAGAAAAGAACTTCAGATAGAAAAGAGTATTGTGGAGGAAGCGGAAAAAATGGCGCCCACACCTATTAAGAATGCCCCCTAAACGTCAGCCACTGTAAGCACATTCTTTAATCCAACGGGAATAGGGATATAGACGGGCCCAGAACAGATGGAAACACTTTGGTTTTGGAATAGAAATAAACTCAAATATTCTACTGGAGGAAGTAGAAGAAATTCTTTGCAGTTATATCATGCGAATTCGCATTTTGCGACAGGTGCTATGCGGATTTAGCTACTAGCCATGCAGATATCTTTTCTTCAACAATTACATTCAGATTCTGTAAATAAATTTGCACTGAGTGGTGACACACGTTGCAGGGAAGCTGTTTAAAACTGAGTGACGAACAAATTTAAGCTGGCTTTCCTTTCTTTGTGAAATTGTAGCACAGTAGATCGCCCCCTTAATGTTTTCGTGTCTCTTTTGAAGACACGAGTGTTCCTAATAGTGGAAATAAAATCCTTAATATTTTTGCAAAAGCATGTAACAGATTAGTGGCACGTCTGTCTTCCTTAACGTCTCTGTGAAAGTCCTCTAAATTCTGGGAATGCTGCATAGCATAAAGTACTCTTTGGGTGTGGAAAAATCGTTGATTGGAATTGTGAAGTAACTTCGACATAACCGAGTGGGGTGAGTCAGAGGTTTTGTCTATGGCCCGAGTTCGATTCCCGTAGCCGGCCTACCTGGAGGTTTTCTCGGATCGCCAGGCGGATGCTGAGTAGGTTAATTACATTTCCCAAACTATCAGTCTCACCATTTCATCTCCATTCTCATTTCATATCATCTCTCCTCTGGTGGTCTCTTTCGGGGTAGAATTATTGGCGGTGTTATAGCGGTGCATGGCAGGATGATATTGTAACTCTCGGCCGAAAATTAAGCTGGCTGGCGTCATCCCAGTGGTGTCGTGTGTTGACGGGCGGTAGGCCAGCAAGAACAGTGACACCCTGACGTCCCAGTCTCACTGAGGGATGGCCACGACTATCCTCAGGTGCTCTGGAGGCCGGAGATGTATGTCATTCCGAACCAGGAGGCGAAGGCCACCACAGACTGCCTCATAGAGCAAGTGTTTTGCCGATTTGGGATGCCGTTAGAGCTCCACAGCGACCAGGGCACCAATTTTGAATCCAACCTAATGAAGGAGGCATTAGAAAGACTTGGGGTGAACAAGGCCGTGCCGTGGCTTAGTGGTTAGACCGTTTGGCTCTCACCAAGGCGGCCCGGGTTCGATCCCTGGTGACCGCAAAGTGAGATTTGTGGTGGACAACACGGCGCTGGGGCGGGTTTTCTCCGGGACCTCCGGTTTCCCCCACCATCTCATTCCACCGGTGCTCCATCTTCATCTCATGTATCATCAGTGTCACCATCTGCGGTGCCGTGTGTAGTAAAAACGGGCGTTAAACACTACACTACACACACACACACACACACACACACACACACACACACACACACACACACACACACACACACACACACACACTTGGGTGAACAAGACCCGCACCACACCCCTATATCCACAGTCGGACGGCATGGTGGAGAGGTACATCAAGACCTTAGATGAACACCTGAGGAAGGTCGTGGCCAGTCATCAGCGAGACTGGGACGTCAAGGTGCCAGTGTTCTTACTGGCCTACCGCTCGTCAACACACGACACCACTGGGATGACGCCAGCCAGATTAATGTTCGACCGAGAGTTACAATACGATCTGAGTGAAACTTCATTCTTTGATACGACGGTCTCCGGTTTCCGGTTTTGATGGCCTACAGGGGTGTTTCCAACTGGTAAAGTGCAGGGACCATGCCATCTGCACTGTCCTCGTCGCCCTCTGTCTCTTCTCACCTCACCCTTCCTCCCGCGGATGCCCCACTGGAGCCATAGCTACAATAGTTCAAGACTGGTCGCATCCCCTCTGTATCGTAATTCAAAACAATATAATCCAACTTGATAGGTGAAATTTTAAATATTTGTGAATTTGCTTTAATATCGTAGAATTTAATAGCCTAAAGAACACCAATTTTATATAATACAAAAAGCTGTAACATCTACAGCGAAAGAGAGGTGAAGCTTGTAAACATGAAGATTCCATACTCCCAAGCTACCAAAGAACGCAGTCTCCAGCCATCGAGGAAATCAATCGTCCCAGTTGTTAATTACATTATATCAGTTCACTGACTTCTCATATTAGCATTTTCTCTCTTTACATTTAGCATGCCGTGGTAATGAAGGCTAATACATTTTGACATTGCTTTTACATTCGCATCAAAGCTTTATAGACAGATTCGAACCTCTTTTGTTTTCCTGCCTTATTGCTTGCAATGGTACATAAAATCCGCGGCATTTATTTTGCTTTACATGCATGCTCTGTGAAGTGACACACATTTTCTCTCTTTGTAATATAAATTTAGATAATATACATATTATGCAGGCTTGTACGTTTGCCTTTTTATTTCTTTTTGTTTAGCATTCTCCCATGTAAGTCTTATTGGACGATGAATGAAATGGCTGAAATTATGCTCAAATGAGTTCAGGGTCGTTAGAGCATAGAATTAGTTATCCGACATTCATCTTTCAGGATAAGAGAAAACCCTGGAAACAACTTCATCCAGATAATTTACCTTGAACAGGAAGAGCCGGCCTCATTGCCGTGGTCGTTAGCGAGTATGTCTCGCCGCATAGAGGGTCGCGGATTTGAGCCCCGCCTTGTGTATTGTGTATGTTGAAGCAACAACATATATGTGCATTAATGGTGTGCAACATGTGTCATGTGTTTTGAAGAAAAATAGTCACTGTTTTCAGCAGCTGCTGTGAAATGAGATGTCACGCAACTAATGCGTGTAAAATGGTTTGCTGACATATCAGTGTGCCTACTTATTGTTCTCAGAGACTACAGAATTTTTAAAAATGGGATTCAAAATTGGTTTCGGGTATGTAAAGATATGTGCAACAAACGTGCATACTCATTCAGTTTATCTGTCAAATAAAACTGGATGGAAATAAATAATAAAATCTGAGTGCAGGAACTTTACAAATACTCTGTATAATGGAGTAGGTAAGTATTCACAGCTGGCCTTGGAGAGCTCTAATTATCACTGGGGAACAAAAAAAATTAGTTTTATATACCCGAAACAAAATAGGCAAATTCTTATGTAAACTGATCTGCTGATTCCAAAAATGCCCCTCAAAATGCTGTATCATGTAACGTTTTTAGGTATTCATAATTATTTATGAAAACTTACAGAAATGTGATATGATGACTCATATTTGATTAATTGAAAATAATAGGTATTTTGTTGCCACATAACATTTAAAATAATAATAATTATTATTAATTATTATTAAAATAAATAAACACAAGATAATGATGAAAACCAATATCTGAATTATCTCAGAAGTGTTCCACTGTTGATTTTTTTTTTTTTTTTTTTTTTTTTGTATTGACTCTTCCGTTTGAGGAACCAACAATAGTCTCGGAACATGGCGTAATCCCAACGATACCCTGGTAACGTATTTCAATCTCAGAAATGTCCTGGTGAATACGCTCACCTTGCTCATCACTTACAGCTTCTAGGTTTGTAGGGAAACTATCAAGGTGAGAGTGCAAAAAGTGGCTTTTAAGTGACATACGGCAACCCATTTCTTTGTAGCTCCTTAATAGTTCTGAGACTAAAGTTTTATAATTTTCTTCTTTGTTATTGCCTAGGAAGCCTTCCACCACTGATTTAAATGATTTCCATACTGCCAGTTCAACACGTTTAAGCTTTGATTCAAAAACACTGTCTTATTTGAGGACCGACAAATATACCTTCCTTCAATTTAGATTCACTTATTTTGGGAAAGATACTTCTTAAATACTCAAATGCACTTCCACTTTTGTCCAAACCTTTAACAAAATTCTTCATTAACCTGAGCTTTATGTTAAGTGGGGGGAGAAGAACTTTGTTTGGGTCTACTAGAGGCACATACTTAACATTGCTTGCTCCAGGGGTATAGTCTTCCCTTTTCCCCCATTCTTTCACTATAAAATGCTTGTCAGTTGCCCTACTGTCCCATAAGCACAAAAAACAGCAATATTTTGAGAAACCTCCCTGCAGTCCCGTTAACAATGCTACTACATCGAGGTCACTACAAATTTCCCAGCCATGGTTTTGATAACTAATAGCATCTAAAATTATGGACATGGAATCGTATGTCTTCTTCATTCCTATGGCATGAAATAAAGGTATTGAAGGTAGTAAATTGCCATTATGAAGCAACACTGGCTTTAAGCTGCATTTAGAAGAGTCAATGGCTATTATTTTAAATTAAGTCAATATGAGTTGGTATCATACCTCATTTCTGTAATTGTATATAAAAGAATAAGAATATCTCAAAAACGTTACGTGATACAGCATTTTCAGAGGCATTTTGGGAATCAGCGAGTCATTTTGCATAAGAATTAGCATATTTTGTTTCGGGTACAAAAAAACGTGTTCCCTAGTGTTACTTATGTACTCTATACATAGTTTGCTGCATCTTAACAATGACGCATAAAATCAAAATATAATCAGTACCTTAATTGCCCGCCTCGGCAGCGTGTCTACCTCACGCTCAAGAGGTCTCATGTTCGAATCTCGGTTAGGGTGAGTTATCTGGGTAAGATTTTTCCGGGGTTTTCCCTTATCCTGATAGACGAATGTTGGGTAACTCTAAGCCCAATGGACCCCAGACTCATTTGAGCTTCACTTCACGCATTTCATTCATCGTCCGATATGACTTAACGTTGCAGGACTTAAATAAAAAAAAAGTATTTTAATTAATTATTTCGTTTTCATTACAGTTGTAAAACATTAATAAACCTGGCAATATAGAACATTAAAACCCATTTTTGAAGTATATTTGTAAAAGAAGAGGATAATTATTGGTGTTGTATATTTCTAACTAGTTTTCCCGATTTCTTTGGATAATATATTTAAATATTATATTTGATATTTATGTGCACTCCTTTCCGAGGCGCTGAACCTGAAAAACAAACCACTATCACTCAACTAACCTTTATAACTCAATTTTCATACGTTATAATTGTTTATAAACGGAAGCAGATAAAGGATATGCTTGTGTTAGGCACAACGAAATGTCACCTGTACTGTTGTCTGACTTTAATGTTTAAAATCTGCTCCTAACATACGAGAACCCAGCTTATGAAAAGGTTACCGCTTGGTCCAGTCCACCTCAAATTAAGAAATAGTAACGTCGCTCTTAAGAATCAATACGTGAGTGGTGAGCAAGGATCAAGTAATTACTAAATGCACAGAGCGGGATGGCTCAGGCGGTTCGTCTGTGGGCCGCATTCGGGAGTCGCGGGTTCGATTTCCGTGGCCGACCGCTTCACCCATGGTTTTTTCGGGGTTTTCCCTGGTCGCTAGGCGAATGCTCGTAGGTTAATTACATCGCCCGAATTTTCTGTCTCCCATTTCATCTCCATTATCATTTCACATTATTTCTCGTTTTGTGGTCTCTGTGCTGGGTTTGTTGCCGTCCAATGATTATGATGATGATGATGATCATGATGATCATGATGATGATGATGATGATGATGATATGTGTATAATGGCGCCCAACTGTAGTGGTTATCAGCGCCTTTTAAAAAATCATTCATGGCAAAAGCCAGATATATGCTGCCCTAAAACTGAATACCAGTGTAAATGAACTCACAAAAAATACAAAGAGAATACAAGAAAAACAAAGAGAATAAAAAGAAATATAAAACCAAACACAAAAATCTTAACTAAATTATAAAATCTAACATAGAAAACAACTTAAAAACCTTCTTCACCTCTTTGTTGTCATCCGCCAACATTTCTGCAAAGCTGGCCGGCAGCTGTAAAGACGTCCTAAGGTCTGCTAGGTAAAAACACTCTAGCAGCACGTGTCGTACAGACAACGCTTCATTGCAAAACGGACACAGTGGAGGCTCTTTTCTAAATAGAAAACTATGTGTAAAAAAGCAGTGCCCAATACGTAACCGAGCCAAACTCACCTCCTCGCGACGAGATGAACAACAGGAGGTAACCCAGGGAATCGGAAGTTCTTTCACAGATCTAATTTTATTGCTGCGGAGACTTGACCACTCTTCCTGCCAGCAAGTTTGCACAGCTCTCCGCAATACAGCTATAAAATATTCCGATGTAAAGGATGCTACCCTAACCCTGGGCTCCATGGTAGCCGTCTTACCTGCTAAATCCTCCATTTCATTTCCTGGCAAGCCAACGTGACCAGGAATCCATGCACACACCACGCTGACGCCGGAGGCGTGTAAAACGTGGAGGGTATCCTGGACACGCTGCACAATAGGGTGGTAGTTGTACAGCTGCCGTAGGCTTTGAAGTGCACTGAGGGAATCACTCAGGATTAAGCAGTCCCCCAACTTTCGTCGACGTAGTGTAAAATGGCTCGGTATATTACATAAAGCTCTGCAGTATAAATGGAAGTGCTAGTATGGAATCGGAATATATATGTTTCGGTTCCACACACATAAGCACAACCAGCACCATTTGAGTTCTTGGGGCCATCTGTATAAATTAAAAAAATGGTCTTTATAATGCGATAAAAATTCTAAAAATTCTAAAAATAGATCTATCATATTTAGTCATGTCCAGATCTTCGTGGGAGGTTCTGCACAACCAAGGAGGGTATGTCCTCTCCCCCTTAGAATACATCTTGGGCATTTCAGTATCAAGCTGTCTAAGGAGTTCCCGGAATCGAAAACCAGGTGGCTTTGGTTTAAGAGAAGTGTTCCTATAACGCGCGTCCATTAAGGTATTGAAGAACGATGTAAACGTTGGATATGTGGGCATGCAATTAAATCCACATCCATAATTTGCCAGTAACATGTTGCGCCTGTACTGCAGAGGAGTCGTTGCCGTCCGGCAGTACCTGAGCGTGTCCGTTGACTTGGCCTGTCGGGGCAAGTCTCAATTGTCACCGTGTGGCATTGTTGTGCTGCTGCCACGGGCCAGAGCCGGGTGCGTGAGCAGGAGAGAAAGAGACTGGGGGAGGTTCCGGAACGTTCTGCCCTTTGTTGTTGCCGCGAAAGTTCTGGGAAGGTCTGTGGCTTTCTAGAAACAATAGCTGGGGAGATATAAATACCCGCAAGGTGTTAGAGCGGCAGTTGTTTGTTGGTTATTGCGACGGTCAACGATTGAAGTGTACCGCAGTGATTTCTTTTGTTTTCTAGCAAACAAACACCGAGTCAGCCCTGAAGACAGCTGATTGTTAATTTCACTTCTGTTTAGTGCAGCAAAAGTTGTTCTAAATTTCTGCAAACCAGATTTCCGAATCTATGTAACCAACGCAGTCACACTAAGTAAACTGTAAGGACCCTGCCCTCTGCACTGCCGTGGTTTCTTGGGGCAGCCACCCTGTATCCTCTCACCTCATCCCTCCTACCGGGGGTGCCCCAATTGAGGGTATAGGTTCAGTAGACCAAGTTTGGGCCCCCGTGCCAAATCTCTTCCATGTCCAAAGGAGCAATTATATATTTCCTGAAATCAATAAATAATTTGCGTCTTTTAAAGTAAGGCATAAAACTAAAATTGCATTAGTATTTAAAACTATATAGTAACTTTTTATCAAGAGTTTGACTCCCGTCATATTATTGATAAGTGTCATTTTAAACATTGCAGAGCTAATTGATAGTGTCTTATTACGAAGGAACTTTAATTGTCGAATTGACATACCACCGTAGGATGTTAAGGGACTATAACTAATGAGCAAAAGAGACTATGAAACATATCGATCTAAATAGAATCTTTACTATAGGTTTATGAAGGTAACTTATACGAATGGGAAAAAATAACAAGGAATCACTGATACCAAACGCTAATAGGAAACATGAACCTTTAGAAACCGTCTTCTAATTCGGTTACAATACAGAGAACAAAAACAGAAGACTTCGAGGATATAAAGGAAATTTGTTCACGAATAAAAGTTGTGAAATGAATTTAAAAATAGTTGTAGAAGATAATTTGAATAAGACCACGAATCTCCTGGAACAGTTGCAAATTGAACGTGATATTTTATTTATTCATGGACGCCCTTTAACTCCTCTAGTTCTCAGCGTTCAAAGGGCATGAAATGGCATTTAAGTTTGATCAAAGGCCTCTTCATGAGGCTTGACATTCTTTTACGTGCCTTAAATCTTTGACACTGTAGCGCAGGCTTTAGTTCCCCTCCGAAGGAAGCTGTGCTTAGAATTTTATCTTAAAAAAATCATCACCCCACTCCGGGTTTCAACTAGAGGCTAATATGTTACTCCCAGACCACGGAGTGCAATTGAAGCACTCAGATTCAAAATTCGTTAAGTTAATGTTGTTGAGAAATCCTGTTAAACGCACGATAAGTACTCTAATACCAGTTCTGTAATAGAGTTATAATATTTGCGGATCAGAAGATGTAAGGTCGAACATATTATGACCCTGGTATATAGAATGGTCATCAATTTCAGAAACAAAAGTTGTTAAGTCAGACTTTTCGAGTTAGACGTTGTTAAGTCAAGTAGTTGCTGCATTAGCCGTTTGGCGGTGCCACTCAAGCTCTTTGATATCAGCTGTTGATACATTTTAGATTAGACATTTAGACATTAGACATTTTTAGACGTTCCTTAAGTGCGCTTTCAGAAAATTTATCTGTACTATCCAATACCACGGCACTCTTTCATGTCTATTGACATAACTTTTGGCAATATTGAGGAAAAACACCGATCAATGGATAACGTCTTAATACCTTTCATATTTGATTAGCCCCGAGAAGAGCTCCGCTCTTTTCCTGACTAAGGTCCGAGCTAGGCGACCGGATTGGTCGCTGAGGTTGAGGCAGAGGCAGAGGCAGAGGCAAATCCCCTGGGTTCCCACTGTCAAATATCTTGGCGTCCACCTCGATTGCGGTCTCACCTACGCCCCTCACGTCTGGGTCAAAGCCGGACAAGGGCATGCAGCACTAAGGCAGTTGTACCCTGTACTTAAATCCGCCATGCCAACGCACCTCAAACTACGCCTGTATCGGGCGATTATACCGCCCCTGATTCTGTACGGCTGCTAAGTCTGGGGATCAGCGGCTCCGACCACTATTCGCAGACTACAGTACGTCCAGAACAAGGCACTGCGAGTGATCTATGATACCGGAGTAGATTCCCGTCCCACATCCTTCACACTTACTCCGGAGTCCCGTACATTGTGGACGCGGTGTGGGAGAGATCCCGTACCATCTACAATAAGCTAGACTTCCATCCCAATATCCTGGTGAACACCCTTGTCCATTACGACCAGCGGTCCTCGCCGCCGACCGAGCTACCGGTTGCCCAAAGATGCTTTGGGTAACCAGAACTGAACACGGCCACATTCCCCTGACATCATACCCCCAAGCCCAGAAATGGGCTTGGTAAGTCCCATACCTAAACATTTGTTCCTTTCCCTCTAGCCTGTTAAGCGGACTGTGTTCAGATGCCTCCCAGGCAGGCGGAAGATGGCAGCCAGCACTGGGCGCACAACCCCCACGGGGCAATAGCGCGCATAAGGCTAGACATACCACTGCCGAAGACAACCATCTGAGACACAAGACGACTCTATTATACTGCCCAGATAAAGCGGCAAAAGTGGCTAGGTGCTGGGCAGCAAACACGCCGTCAGGTAAACCTGGACGACTCGTTTCTTCTGCTGGTCTGCTGGTAGAAAGGTCTATAATGCGTAAAATAATCTTTGAAACTAAACTAAACCGCCAAATCTGACTCGATAAAAATGAACTACCACAATATTTATATTGCCTCTCCATAATGTTTAATTTACACATTCATAACGACCTGACTTTGCCTTGGAAGTTGCAATCCAAAGACGGCCTAAGCCACATCTAAAATGTGTACTTCTAAATGTATTGCCAATATAAATACTGATTCCCCAAACGTATTCAAACGATTAGGAAACTTCTCTCAGCAAGCCTGCTAAGTCTTACTATACCGGGGCATTCCTTACTTTATATGGCAATATAAATAGAAGCACATGTACGTGTGCGACGTCATTGGCTGTTTAGCCTTGTTAACTCTCTGCGGATGAGAAATATAGTTCGCATATTAATTTTAAGGGGGGACGTATGCAAATATTCAGGGTCTTACATAAATAGCGATAACATCCAAAGTTTTCAAGTTAGAGAAGTGAAACTCAGTATACTCATTTCAGATAATACAGTTAATATGCACAATTTGTTTCATCATTTTCCATTGTTTATAACTAATGCTATATATTTTTACTATATGCAGAGATATTTACAAACTTAAGCCCTTTTTTTTCAAAATTCACATATGCTATCTTTCTGAAATTTGGTATGTTACTTTAAAACACACTAAAAATGAATTTGTTGGATTTAGATGTCTTATTAAAGCTTTATAGAACTAAAAAAATGTTTTTCACATGTATCCTTTAAAAATTAAAATAATTTCATATATTTTGTATTATCACATTCCATCTAGAGCTTAATCTTAAATTCTAGAACTAAAAAAATGTTCACTGTGGCATAAGAAAGTTGTGTGCTAAATTGCATCAATGTAGATGAAGTAGTTTGAGAGAAAAATGGGTTGAAGTTGTAGAAAATGCAAGTTATGGGGAAAGGCAATTAAAAATACACTCCTGGAAATGGAAATAAGAACACATTGACGCCGGTGTGTCAGACCCACCATACTTGCTCCAGACACTGCGAGAGGGCTGTACAACCAATGATCACACGTACGGCACAGCGAACACACCAGGAACCGCGGTGTTGGCCGTCGAATGGAGCTAGCTGCGCAGCGTTTGTGCACCACCACCGTCAGTGTCAGCCAGTTTGCCGTGGCATACGGAGCTCCATCGCAGTCTTTAACACTGGTAGCATGCCGCGACAGCGTGAATGTGAACCGTGTGTGCAGTTGACGGACTTTGAGCGAGGGCGTATAGTGGGCATGCGGGAGGCCTGGTGGACGCACCGCTGAATTGCTCAACACGTGGGGCGTGAGGTCTCCACTGTACATTGATGTTGTCGCCAGTGGTCGGAGAAAGGTGCACGTGCCCGTCGACCTGGGACCGGACCGCACCGACGCACGGATGCACGCCAAGACCGTCGGATTCTACGCAGTGCCGTAGGGGACCGCACCGCCACTTCCCAGCAAATTAGGGACACTGTTGCTCCTGGGGTATCGGTGAGGACCATTCGCAACCGTCTCCA
>CM060956.1:38340020-38350020 GCA_030765055.1 Mantis religiosa
ATGAAGAAGAAGAAGAAGAAGAAGAAGAAGAAGAAGAAGAAGAAGAAGAAGAAGAAGAAGAAGAAGAAGAAGAAGAAGAAGAAGAAGAAGAAGAAGAAGAAGAAGAAGAAGAAGAAGAAGAAGAAGAAGAAGAAGAAGAAGAAGAAGAAGAAGAAGAGAAGAGAAGAAGAAGAAGGAAGAAGAAGAAGAAGAAGAAGAAGAAGAAGAGAAGAAGAAGAAGAAAAAGAAGAAGAAGAAGAAGAAGAAAGAAGAAGAAGAAGAAGAAGAAGAAGAAGACGAAGAAAGAAGAAGAAGAAGAAGAAGAAGAAGAAGAAGAAGAGAAGAAGAAGAAGAAGAAGAAGAAGAAGAAGAAGAGAAGAAGAAGAAGAAGAAGAAGAAGAAGAAGAAGAAGAAGAAGAAGAAGAAGAAGAAGAAGAAGAGAAGAAGAAGAAGAGAAGAAAGAAGAAGAAGAAGAAGAAGAAGAAGAAGAAGAAGAAGAAGAAGAAGAAGAAGAAGAAGAAGAAGAAGATGAAGAAGAAGAAGAAGAAGAAGAAGAAGAAGAAGAAGAAGAAGAAGAAAGAAGAAGGAAGAAGAAGAAGAAGAAGAAGAAGAAGAAGAAGAAGAAGAAGAAGAAGAGAAGAAGAGAAGAAGAAGAAGAAAGAAGAAGAAGAAGAAGAAGAAGAAGAAGAAGAAGAAGACGAAGAAGAGAAGAAGAAGAAGAAGAGAAGAAGAAGAAGAAGAAGAAGAGAAGAAGAAGAAGAAGAAGAAGAAGAGAGAAGAGAAGAAGAAGAAGCAAGAAGAAGAAGAAGAAGAAGAAGAAGAAGAAGAAGAAGAAGAAGAAGAAGAAAGAAGAAGAAAGAAGAAGAAGAAGAAGAAGAAGAAGAAGAAGAAGAAGAAAGAAGAAGAAGAAGAAGAAGAAGAAGAGAAGAAGAAGAAGAGAAGAAGAAGAAGAAGAAGAAGAAGAAGAAGAAGAAGAAGAAGAAGAAGAAGAGAAGAAGAAGAAGAAAGAAGAAGAAGAAGAAGAAGAAGAAGAGAAGAAGAAGAAGAAGAAGAAGAAGAAGAGAAGAAGAAGAAGAAGAAGAAGAGAAGAAGAAGAAGAAGAAGAAGAAGAAGAAGAAAAGAAGAAGAAGAAGAGAAGAGAAGAAAAGAAGAAGAAGAAGAAGAGAAGAAGAAGAAGAGAAGAGAAGAAGAAGCAGAAGAAGAAAGATGAAGAAGATGAAGAAGAAGAAGAAAGAGAATGAAGGTTTGATGAAAGAATGTCCAAGATATCAAACCGTTCTTGAAAGAACGAACCCTGCACAATTACAAGAGTACTTTAACCAGTAAACATGATTTGATTTAACTGAGCTTGGAAAACAAGCTTCTACACCATTCTTCCGACATAGGTCTTGAATTTGTAAACAGAAGCAATATAATTGTTGAGCATGACTATATATATTTTGTAACGAAGGAATCATCAAAGAAAAGTTTGAAAGTGAAAGTAGTCTTAAGGAATCGTCCGCAGTCAGATCCAATTAGGCACGTATTGTTTTTTTTTTAATTCCATGCCGTTAAAACTTTTAAGTCATTATCAATGTGGCTACACGCAGTTATTTAGCAGAAAGACCCTAGCATTAATTTTTAATTTATAAATGACGTGAGGTTTAGGTGCTGGAATCAACTATTTGAATAACTGTTGTAAGTATTGTTGCGTATATGGTCTGAACGAGATTTGAAATGATTCTAATTACACTTGCAACAAAAAAAATATTTTTTTGAATGTTTCGAGCACTTCAAGAGACCAATTCCTACTAATTTTGGGTTCAGAAAAACAAATATGACAGTGAAAAATTTGTATTAGCTCTAGTTTCTATGATATACACAAGGTGGAAGTATTACATATTAACGGATTGAGAGAAAAGGATACATTTTAATTACATACATGCTAACAACAATGAAAGTGCATTTGAATTTTTTAACTGGCAATTACATGCTAAGAGTTCTAAATTGTTGGACAAATACTTCGCAGATAGTCGTATCTGAAGAGAATCACGTGGTGGCCTATTGACTTCGTCGTCTTTTAGCTTGCCCCTTGTGATGGAGTTCCGCAGAATCCCTATACAAAGACTAACAGTATTCCGCAAGCATTACTTCATTCCAACGGTCCTGATATCTTTGTTCCATAACAGAAATGTTCTGATGGAATCTCTCCCCATGTTCATCACTAACAGCTCCACAACTAGGAGGGAAAAAGTCTAGGTGGGAGTGGAGAAATGGATCTTAAGGGACATGTTGCATCCAAGGTTACGGTATTTTTGTAGGAGCGCTGTCACTAAATACTTGTAGTTGTCATCTCTTTTGTTGCCTAAAAATCCATGAACAACACCCTTGAAGGCGTCCCAAGCTTCCTTTTCTTTCCCCCTCCAAAATTTGATCAAATGCAGGATCCTTTACAAGTTCTCTTATTTGTGGCCCAACAAGAATACCTTCCTTAACTTTTGCAATCACTTACTTTCCAAAATGTCTTCCTGATTGTGTTTTGTTGTTTGACAGGTGTGCCAACTTCTAAAAAAAAAAAATTACCCTAAATTTAAAATCTTCACTCTAAAAAGTGAAATGTCACTTTATCTTCAAAACAAGAGCTAATCTATCACTTAAATGATGTTTTTTTTTAATTCAGCAGATGCAAATTCAATATTTTTCGGGGTTTTCCCTGCTCCTGAAAGACGAATGGTGGGTAACTCTAAGCTCTATGGACCCTGGACTAATTTGAGCATAATTTCACCCATTTCATTCATCGTCCGATATGACAACGTTTGAGGACGTAAATTACAAACATAAAAGGAGAGAGAGAGAATTTCACCAGGTTGGAACACCTACTCTTAACGGCAGTAATAAAATTACTGTGGAGTTCAACAGTCTTACCACTCCCATTCCTTATGCCTTTAGATGCCGTGTTGAGGAACAAACTCTCGATCAGATAGAGAGGCCAAGATTGCTAATCAGCTCTATACCTAGTATGAGAGTGAGAGAAATGACATAATGAGGGTGAAATTAATGGAAGGAAACATGATGATGGAGCAATTCGTGGAGTGATGGCGAGGAAACCGGAGATCTCGGAGAAACCCCGTCTCTGCACCGTTTTGTCCATCACAAATCTCACATTCAGTCCCCTGGGATCAAAACCGCCTTAATGGGAATCAAACAGTCTACCGCTCGGCCAGTGCGTGGTCTTGCCGTGGAGTTTCCATTACAGAAATAGCACTAATGGAAAAGATGAACATGTTCGAGAGTATTTTTCAGCACGGAGGGGCTTGCTTTCTCAATACTTTTGCAAATTAAAAATATAAATCATGGTATTTTTAGGGGCTGGTATAATAAAAGCCATTCTAAGGGAACAGGGAGCGGAAAATGTACGGCCGGGAAGAAGGGTGCAAATTGTGAGGCTATACAGATGGGGGAGGGTCTGTTTTCTCCAATAATAAAAGGTTAAATGCTGTTCTCTGTTCTTTTATTATTAGTAATGTGAAAAATTACTCCATAAGGGCAATGGTATTGAAAAATGTTTAATGAGGCACAATTTGGAGGGCTTTAAGTAAAAAAAATGGAGATCTGGCATGACATATTAAAAGAATGGATACTGACAGTTTGTAATCACTTTAATGCATGTAAGTGTAAATAAACAAGTATTTGGAAAACTTAAGGTTTATGTAAAATATCAAAGTACCGAAAAGGATGCTTACATGTTAACAATTAGGGCTGGCATTTGGAAGGTATCGGGTTCGATCCCTGGCAACCACTTAGTTTAACCTGCACTTTTCATGATTTTCTAGGCTCTGCCGACTTACGACTTTCCTGGCCATCAATATATTCATCTGTATCTATATCAGGATTTGAGGACCAAGTGACGGTGTTCGGTTGGCGGCGGCTGGGCAATTACTGTCCATCAACGTAAAGTAAGTGCCTGGAAGGAATGTGCCATCCAGTGTCACCCTTACACAGTGGGACAAGGACAGCGAATATGTGTGACAAAGAACGCATGCTACACAAGGAATAGAATCCGTTAAAAAAACATGCGCCCTAATTTTTTTGTGTGTAATTTAGGTCCTCCAACATTAAGTCATATCGGACAATGAATGAAATTTGTGAAATGATGCTCAAATGAGTCCAGGGTCCATAGAGCTTAGAGTTACCCGACATTCGCCTTTAAGGATAAGGGAAAACCCCGGAAAAGCCTTATCCAGGTAACTCACCCTAACCGAGATTCGAACTCGGGACCTCTTGCACATGAGGCAGACACGCTACCATCTACGCTACTGAGGCGGGCTAGCGCTTTACACTGTACACTAAAACCGAGAAAATTTATTCATAAAGTAGAAGCCGTAGAATGTTTTTGAATGCTCTGAAACGGAACAGACATGAGTGTCATAAATCTGTCCAGGAAGGGTGTGGGAACCTTTGCAAACCCTCTGCGTCTCAAGCCCTGGAGACTTTCTTTGCTGTGGTAAACTGTAAGTTGGCTTTGGTAGGTTTCTCCATGTGTCGATCAGA
Organism: Mantis religiosa; assembly: GCA_030765055.1. Classification (NCBI taxonomy): domain Eukaryota; kingdom Metazoa; phylum Arthropoda; class Insecta; order Mantodea; family Mantidae; genus Mantis; species Mantis religiosa. The sequence goes on from CM060956.1 coordinate 38,344,530, forward strand.
CTGCTCAAGTGAGCGGCTTTCCTTGAGAGATCCTCGGGGGCTTGTAGAGTCTGTTTAGTTAACTCATGTGCACGTCGGTCGCTTCCTTTGACGAACCCTTATAATCGTTTTACAACCCAGGCCCTCCTTCTCGCAGTTCGTTCTGCAAGGTTGCCACCTTTCTTAATACTTCATGGGTATCGTACGAGGTTTCGTCTAAATAAATTATCTTATGTCCATTACTGCGAAACTTCCTTTGTTTTGACAAATATATATAAAGAATTTGGCGGTATTATAGTCTATTTAGAGGAATCTGTTATGCAATCGATATAAATCGCCAAGCTAAAATTCTACTGGATTCCATAATAACCCTTATCTTATTCAAAGTACGGTATTTGAAACCCAGCTCCTTTAGGAGACCACGCAATGTGCAGTGAGTGCCCATAAGGAAAATCACAAATTTCTTGCAATTGTGCAACCATTTCGTCTAAGGTGGACGCTCTCCCTTTTGCATGGAATCTATAAATTTCTCGACTAATTAAATCGCATTTGAAATTATCTACTTTAGAGAAACGTTTCCTTTTGTTTTCACACTTGATCGGCGTCTTTGGTATTCCTTTCGTCACAATATTTCTTACTGTATTTCTGTGAATACCCAGAATGTATCATCAGGTTCATTGCACGACCCCTTACCAAGATTATTTTTCAGCACATATTTATATGTGTTCAAAACAAGCGCTTGAATTTGCTTAGAAACAGTTCCCGTTATAACTTTGTTTTTTTTTTTTTTTTTTTTTTTTAGGCTTCTCCAGTAACATACCTCGGCCCAGTTATTCACACTATTGTTATCACTTTGATAAATTTCACTTGACTGAAAGTTATCTACTACTACATTTGCATTTACCACTGCATTTCCCTCCCACGGTCTCCACATCGTGACATACAACGAATTTCTGCACGTAATGAAACAGATCAACTGGAAGTTGGAACTTTGACAACTGAGACTCCACGTGGAGTAGACATGTGAATGCCCTTTGTGAAAATCAGGGTTGCTGTTGGTCCTCAACGACAGTGTTCCTTCCCTGAAGTGTGGAGATAGATTTATGACGGTCATTAGTGGGCGGGAGGGTGAGTTACCTTTGAGGGGCCAAATGCACTCGCGTTCACTACGCCGTTGGATGTGCACAGGTGAAGTCATTAGGGAGCTCTGCACGTTGGTGCATTTATTTCCCTATTTGGTTGCTCTTGAAATTTTTCTCACATCCCTTCCTCCAAAGAGCTACGTAAGGAGCACAAGGGCTGCATTACTCTTTTTGCGGTGATACGTTTAAAATATTCAAATCTCGGGCAATGTGTGTATTTCTGCTGGTTGCATAGACCTAAACGTTAAACAGCCTTTGCTTTGCTTGTTGTTCAGCCTGTTAATATACTGTAGACACACTCTCCCAGTACATTAACGCTATTAGTCTCGCACCTTAATTGATGCTACATCACGAGGTGTGACAGCTACTCAATTATTTACTCTGATGAGGAATTGTAGACGCTCCCCATTTGTCAGCACAGCGCAAGCACGTCGCAAATCTTAATATTATGGATTGGCGAAGGTAAACATAATTAGTAGGGAACGTTAACTAAAAAGTTTCTTTATTGACTCTTCCATACAGTATTCTTCTAGCTGCTTATTAATACAGATAAACATTTACTATTCGCTTACTTATACCCTTGAGAAAAAAAATGTAGATTCTGGAAGCATATATTTTTCTAAGTCCACATCGTTTCCATGGCCGGTCTATAATGGTGTCACGGAAAGCGTCTCTTTAGCTTCGTTCTACGGACTCCTCTCATAACTGTCTCACTTACTGAACGTGCACTGATAGCCGAGCGGTTACAGACAAGTATGTAGGAGCTAGACCGAGCGGGATGGCTCAGGCGGTTTCGTATGCATTCAGGAGGCCCTGCTTCGATTCCAGTGACCGACCTATCTGGCCCTTAGGTCCTTTCGGAGGTCTTCCAGGTTCGCTAGGCGAATGCCGGGTAAGTTAACTACATCCTCCGAATTTCCCGTGCCTTCATTTCATCTCCATTATCGTTTTATATCATCTCTCATCTAGTGGTCTCTTTCAGGGTAGGAGTGTCGGCGAGTGTCTCGGCGGTGCATGGCAGGATGATATTGTGACTTTGTGGGTTCGTGAAATTAAAAGTCCGATTGCACCACTCAAACATGTTCTTTATTTCCACCGACTTACAGTTGAACACTTGCCAATTACACAGAATTACGTAATGCATGCAATTACGATTCACCAGTTCGTTCGTTACAGTTCCACTGCACGCAGTTACGTACACTCTTCCGATGCACGTACACAGTCTTCTCGTCCGTTCACTAGCTCGTCAAGCACTGACTCAATTCACTCACTGCAGCCCTTTTTATAGGAATATCGCCGTTTTCTCGAAGCCTCTAGTTTCAGTGAATCACCGCGAAGGTTCCAGACGGCAGGGGAGGGGGGAAGAGGTGGCCAGCGACAAGTGACACTTACCTAATCATCCCCTCAGTTAGTGACTGAGATTAATGGGTGGGTGTGGCTCGGATGCCTCTGGTCCCTTCTCAGCTGTCGTTGGTCGGGCTTTCCGATACTTGGGTGACAATATGCTCTGAGGAAAACTACTTCCTCCTCGGGTATGTCGGTTGCCGGTCTCCGCTCCTCTGCTGGGACCATTTCGGGACCGCCAGCAAGGGACCTCTGGGGCTCGGCTGCTGAGCTCGTTGCCGTCCCGCAGTAGGGGAGCGTGTCCGTTGTCCTGTCCTGTCAGGGGAAGTCTCTATCCAAATAAATTATACGGATTACGTAGAAAATGAAGCTAGCTACAGTGAAGCAATAAATATTAAACAAATAGAAATATTTGTAACTAAGGCTTCACTTATCTAAAGAAATTGGTGTTGATAATTTTTTTCAAATGAAAATCGATTTCGCAAACAAATCGCTTATCTTATATTAGTTTATATAGGCGCTTATATATTTTATGCAATCGCTTATCATAGTTTATCTGTGGACTGAGGACTCAAGCGATTTGTTTGCGAAATCGATTTCCATTTGAAAAGAAGTATCAACACCAATTTCTTAAGATAAGTGAAACCTTAGTTGGGTCGGCCACCCTCTGTCTCCTTCACCTCATCCTTCCTCCCGGGGGTGTCCCACTTGACTTGAGGGGCATAGAAACAATGGTGGTCTAAGTACCAAATCCCTTCCGTAGTGGCATCCTAATCCAATGTTGGAGCTAGACCTACAAAGGCTCAAATTCCGAACATCGTTTTGAGTTTTTTATTGCAGAAATGCGTATTACACACAGTGTAACTTAACTTCAAATTGCTAAGTTTTACTTACTTTAATGGTATTTATGCTCATATATAAAAGCTGATACTCTACTCTGTTTTCAAACTAAATTAAATAAATACTTCATTCCTATATATAAAAGCTAATAAAAATGCAAATTAACTTAGTAGTGGATGCGTAAACTCTCTGATTCTATTACTGTCCTCATTCTGCGGGGCATGGCTCAGAACAAATGCCTAGCGAAATTTTCACGAGAGGGCGTTTTGCCTTATATGCCAGCACCGTTCATAAACAAATGGAACCCGAGTGTACACAACCAATATTAAGAAAATGTTCTAATAACATTGTATTTATTTTGAAAACGACAAGAATGTGTTACTTGCATTTATATAAATGAATGTGTGGCTGAGTGGTTAGACCACTTGGCTCTCATCTAGGCGGCCCGGGTTCGATCGCAGGCGAGTGCAAAGTGGGATTTGTGGTAGACAACATGGCGCTGGAGTAGGTTTCCTCCGGGTTCTCCTGTTTATCCCATCATTCCACCAATTGCTCCATGATTCATCTCTTCATGATATCTCAGGTCAAACGCTTAGGCTCCCACGCTCTGAGTGAACCCGAGGGTCTCCTAGCACCAGCATTGGTCAGGATGGGAGAAAAAAATAAATGTGTTTAAAATATTATCTTCTGCAAGAAAAACATGAGCATTATCATTAAAGTAACAATAATAAAAAGAAACATGCATATCAAGGATTGGAACTCATGTTGATCCACTTACAAGACACATACGTTTTACCGCTCGGCTATCACACATACGGCCAAGCCGCCAAGCATCTACCTATCTATCGCATAGCTTTGAAATGAAGCCTCAGTGGTATTAAAGCGTACATTGTGAACGGAGTGTCACCCAATGCTTCCAATGTTTTCCGAGTCGAACTTTGTTTATGGTAGCTGCTCTACTTGTTTCCTCCTCTTAAGGCTGTATTTCGTTGTAGGGGAAAAAATCTATGTTGCACGTACAAGAGTATCTGTACTGTTGTACAGCCTATTCTTACGAAGAACCTATTCCTCTACTTCATTTTAATTCACACAAACATTTCCAAAAGTTGCACTTTCTCACTCACATCATTTTTTTACACTTTTGTGATCTTTTTCGCTTTTTGAAACATAGCATATCACTCGTATTTAGAGGCACTTTCTCACTCACATCATTTATCCTCTTTGAGAATAAGGACAATGTAAGTGCAGTAGCCCTTAAGTGATAGTCATATCTTTTAAAGTAGTCCCATTATGATGTCTTTGAAATTCCGTTCTATTTATATGACTGGGAAGTAAACAAAAATGAAAGGTGATTAACTACCTGGGAGTAGTTTAAATATTGTATAATGTAAAAAAATAACTAGAAATGTCTACGAAATGCTTCATTCCACCCCAAAAAGAGTTTGACATAAATTAGGTGTTTTAACGAGCTGTAGATATTTTGTGTAGCAAGATTATATCTATCTTTTACAATTTACGCTAGTCACCCAAAATATGAATGGGACTTCTGAGAACGTTCCTCACAGCTACAGAATTCATTTGTCGTGAAAATATCAAAATGTATAGGGTAGTTCAATAAGAACTAGATTTATCATCGTCATCTTCATCATCATCAATTGCTCTGCAATATAAATTTTTTATGTTTTGGTTCTGAATGTCATTCCCCCTAATTTTGGGGCACTGATTCCAAATATGTCATCCATTTTCTTGTACCACGTCCATACTTTTCAAAAAAGTGAAAACAAAAATGTTATGTTCATGTATTAGCACTATATATTTATACACTTGTACAAGATCACGATTATAGTCGAAAACGTGGCCTGTATGAGGAAGTATGTAAACACAATGTATGCACATTTTACAAGTATTGACAACTTTAGATAGAAAAAACAGTGACCTCACTAGGAAGAAATTTTGTTCCTCTTACATGTCTTCCATGCGTATCAAGATTACGTTTCCTTATCAGGGACCAACAATAGTCTGTCGTCATGTTAACACTCCATCCCCCATGGTACCTTCTTTCTATGTCTTTCAAGTCCTGGTGGAAACGTTCATCGTGTTCTTCACTGTAAAATCCAAGACAGCAATCTAGAAAATAGTCATTGTGTGTGTGTGTGTGTGTGTGTGTGTGTGTGTGTGTGTGTGTG